>LUCM01007054.1:0-30229 GCA_008360955.1 Fasciolopsis buskii
TACTCACTAGGTAATTTCAAAGCATGCAGCTTAGCATCGAAAAGATTTGCTATTTCTCGCTGAATAAAAGGAATACATAGTTAAGCATTTGCTTCCCTATGATGCTGCCCACTAGAGTGGCAACTGTTCATATGCTTATTGCATGAGTTTCCGCTTATGGATTTATGGTGTACTCAACCATGTGTGGTATTTACTAGTCCGTGGATCTGTATTTGTTCAGTTTTGGTTGAAGGCGCTTGCAGGCACTAGTTTCACTGCTGCATTGGAATTCGTTGCGATGTTTATAGTTCTTATTTGTTAACCAGATTATGAAAGCGCAATTTGAGAAATGCTCTTTTTGTTATTCAGATACACAATGATTGCCATTGTTTATCGTTACATTAGTCCGCATCCTGCCTTTTATGCATTTGAAAGTCGGGGACTAGTCGTCAAAACTGAGGATTTATAATCGCTATCGCTAGTTCACTTTACATTCGTTTTCTAATATAGTAGAGTAGTGAGGGCGTCAGAAATTTTATTTTTGTTTTTTTATCATTCTAATACGTTTTTGTGGGTTACAGTCACTTCGCGGTCAGGCACCATCGATTCTTGATATTCCATCCTTTCTTTTCGCGGTCGGTTAATGCTGGGGAAAATATACTTACATTTTCTCCTAACCGCTTTCGTGTCAACAGGCCCTGGATACATCTGAGCGTGATAGAGCTCTTTCGGAACTTGCTGGGGAGAGGAAACTTAGACGTAAGGCAGAACAAGAACTCTGTGAACAAAGAGCTAAGTATCAGTTGCTGCAGGCTGAACTAATCCTACTACGGAACGAGTTCCAAAACGCTCGCCATTTGTCTTGCGCCTCTGGTTACGATCGAAGTACTGGAGAATCCGCCTCGCAAGGACCGTACGTTTTGTGCCATTGTTTTGTTATGGATGCACGTCAGATTTCACTAGTTAACCTGTGCGCAACTCACGCTCATATACAGTCCATACATACACATACATAATGGGGCCAAAATTTGTTTGCCAACACTAGTTCCCCCTAGATATCTCTTCCTAACTAGATTTTGCCAGGGGTTGATCATACTATTCACATCTTAGGGAGTTTGCTTATCGTACCAGCGCGTGCTAAAATAGGCTCTGTACTGCATGTTACAGCAGAATTCGTCCTATTGAAAGTTCATTGAAAATGCTGACATTCGGATCTTTTCAGCCAGCTTTTGCTGCAAACTTGTTTTTCATGATCTTCTAGTCTAGTCGGTTGCTTCTTCGAGAATCTTATCAACATTAGGGAGAACGAGTTGACTACCCTGTTAGTATTCCTTAGACTCGCTCGTTCCCTCTCTAGAACTGGTCAATGCATGGTCCAATTCGTTAAGATTCAGCTCACGTCAGTTGTACCATGACCACTGCCTCCCTGTTCGTTCTGTTCTTCAAACAATTCCAGGTTTTTATTACGTTTTCTTATAGAAGGTAATCAGCCATGTAGTATCATAATTCAGCTCGGCATTAAGAACCATGAAGATAATGTACAATTGCCTTATCCTTGTTAAGAATCAGCGTCAATGCCTGTCTATCGCGTCTGAATTAGAACATGAACTCGGGATTGCCGTTGATTTTTTGTTGCATATTTTGAAGAATACAAATTATATACCTGTAATAGCTTTCATCGTAAACTTGTGATGGCGTAGGCCACAAAAGATTTCAACAAGAAGCCTGGAGGGTATGCCAACGAAGTTTGTGCGTTGGGGTATACGGTGAACTGTCACGTTCATTCGAAACGACTAGTGGCGTTCGACATGTGTGTCCCATCTCTCCATTATTATTCAACTTCGTCATGGACGAGTTGATGGCAGATGCTTTAGGAAGTCTTCGGGATGTAGGAGTTGAACTGGGAAATGGAGGAAAGCTATGCGACCTAGATTACGCAGACGACGTTGTGTGCCTGTTCGAGTCTGCGGATCATGCACAATGCGCACTAGATGGACTGTCGAGATCGGTTGGTCGATTTGGCATGTGCTTTGCACCTTCAAAGTGTAAAGTACTATAACAGGACTGGACGACAGCAGCGCCGAATTTGATACTGGATGGAGAGAAACTAGCGACTATGGACCCTTTCACCTACCTTGGTAGCTGCGTGTCCAACGATGGTAGTTCGGCGGTGGAGGTAAATAGGCGTATATCCAAGGCTTGGGCAGCTTACGCTTGACTGAAGCACTTGTGGCGTCGGCCTGATATTTCACTGAAGTTGAAAGGTCGTGTGCACTGTGCTGTAGTGCGTTCAGTTCTGTTGTACGGTTGCGAGACGTGGAGTATGCGTGTGGGCGATGTTCGTCGGTTGGAGGTTTTCGACAACCGATGTTTACGTAGTATGGCTATGACTGGATCGAGTGACCGGGTGAGTAATATTGAGGTTAGGAATCTGGTATTGGGTGCCACTTCTGAAAATTGCTTGTTTCAGCGTATGAAAGTTAGTGGATTACGCTGGTTGGATCACGTGTTGCGTATGACGAACACTCGTCTACTATATCGTGCCCTATTTTATGTTCCTCCTAAAGGATGAGAGAAGCCATGCGGAGGCCAACAGATGACGTGGCAACGTGGGGTGAGAAAATGTACAGCGAAGTTAGGTAAAGTAGGTGTCTCACGCCTTCGTGGTTGGGGTCCGAAAGACTTGTCGACTTGCTGGCTGGAGACACTGAGGGATGTGGCAGTGAACCGCGAACAATGGCGATCGTGCTGTCATTTTCTATCGAATCAGAATGATTGAGAAAGTGCGTTTGCACAGTTAGACTGTGTTCCGTGTGTTGACTGCAGCGGCATCTTATCTTTTGCCGCCTGTGTAGGTTCACTCCCTGTTCCCCTTGGATATTCACTCTTTTTATATAAACGTGTAACTCTGGGGAAAGGCAGCGGTCAGTGAGGCTTGCCCCGCTGTTTAACGCTGAACGATGATGATGGTGATGATAAACAAGAAGCGTTTGTTAACGTACCAGACGAAACCGAGTTACTCTTTGCCACCAAAGTGGCCATTGGTGTTGGGATTCTAATCTCGGACCCTCGAGGTAACGTGCGATTGATCTAAACAAAAACTGACCCGCTGAAAATGACTTTTTTGACCCTGTTTGGAGATTGAAAGCAATAGACATCGATCTCTGAGACACATAGCGATCAGGGGAAATACCAGTGTTCAGTTCATGATGTGGCGAACGCTTATGAAATCCTTAACCAATGCGGTGTCCCCAAATAATCGAGTCGGACTACCTGTTTAGGTCCCATAATATCCTAGTCAGTGGTATGGCTAAATACGGCAGTCATTGACGTTCGTGCATTCGAAGTGCTTATTTCCCTACATAGTTCCTTCTGGTAATCGTTCTATATTTGTTGTTTTTTCATTATTCTTTGTTAATTTCCTTTCTAATATTCCTTGGTATGAAGTGGTGACCGGAACAAAAGCACATTAGTGTAAGGTTAATGGTTTTGAAAAAGCAGCTAAATCGAACTGAAATTAATATACTCGTGACATTGGGTGGAGCTGCAAAGGAGTGTCCCACACTTTTCTCGATGTTTGGGGCAAAAATTGCCCTCGACAATGATAGAAATATAGTAAATCATAGTATTTTATATTACGAAAAGCTCAGCAGAAACAACTAGATCGAAACCTATGGAAATTAGTGATTTTTTCTCTTAAAAGTCGAGGCTCATCTCCATCGATTCCCCAAACGTGCGTGGTTAGGTACCGCGAGATCCTGAACGCAGTTAGTTGTAAATTTTATCGGACGTTGTTTAATTTCATAGTCGGTGGTGGTTTGTTTATAATACGTTGTGTGATTACTTGAGAGAGAGAGAGGGAGAAATCCATGCACCAGCACTTTTTGCTGGTGTTCGCGCCGTACCCCAGAACAACTTCGGCAGATCGTTTATGGACCAGACTACAGTATTACATGTTTTGGGTTTTCAGTCCTAATCACTCCAGGTGAAACGGCGGCGGTGTCCACGAGTTATCTGCGTCAAAAAATTTACTGTGCCTTGTCTATACGCGGCAACAGTTAAGTTTTGTTGTTGAACGAATTATATTACTACTCATGAGTAGCGAATTCGGGAGAACAAAATTCATTCGTCACTAGGGCAACAAAATTTTCTTTCTAAGCCAATGCAATTGAATCTGGCCGTATCTCATTGGTGTAGAGAACATCGGGTTTTCCATAGACTGTTGCTCGTTTCATTATGGAATTCTCACCTTACCACGAGCAGCTGTCTAAAACAACCAAGTCATGAACAGCATTTACGCAATGGGAGTTTAACTCCAGGGCCATAACAATTTTTCGAGCAACGAACTTTCTATTTTTTAAAATTTACTCTTCATTTACCAGTCAATTTGGTAATAGGAAGTTCCCAGTTTTCACTAATATGGCGTTATTTTGATGAGGCAACGGCAACAGCCAGTTGTGCTACTGCACAGACTCCTCTAAAAGAGATCGTCTGAGGTCAAGCGTTCACTTTATGGATTGCATAACAAGCACTTCTGGCCTTTTGGGACCGAGGTAATTACCGAGTAAAGTGTAAAATGACTGAAGTATAACCGTACAGGAGTACAGAATTGTATCGCGCTGTTTTCCTCACAGTCACATGGAACGTTACATTTTGACCCCCAACTACCAGGGGGTGAAATAAAATTGAAGGCATGAAAATGAATATTATGAAATCATCAGTTTAGAGGAGGGTAAGCTGTGAGTTCAATCTCACGAGCCTTCTAAAGCCCGAAAAATGCCCTGAGATCTTACCGTTGTCAGTCATTCCTGTGTAATGTTGATCTGCTAGGTATTGGTGTCATCCGGGAACAGAAGCAGCGAGTCACAAGTGCTGTGAACTATTCTTTTACTCCTGGAAAAAACTCACGGAAAAACATTGAAAACATGGCATTCGAACAAACTGTCTGGCTGGAAAAGCTGAATTATCTTGTCAGCCACCTAAATTCATGACGTGAATTGATTATGGTTTTCAACGCGCGATCGTCAATAGCATTAACTATTTTCTTTATACGGATTGGCGATAACACCGAAATTTCACTCAGATATCACTGGAGAAGTGTATTGCATAATTCTTACCAAACACTTTCCGATAGACCACCGTGTTTGGCGTGTGGAAAATCTAATTGTGTGAGTTAACAGTGTTTTTGATGCTGTTGTATCGCTTGCCTCGGTATGTGATGCGCGCCTTGCAGGCACTCCCAAAAACGTCGTCCAATTTAACTGCCTGTTTGTTCTGTCGTGTATTTTGTTTTAATTGTTATCATGCCCATTTAAATTTTTCTAACCAGAGAAGAACTCCTCGCAGCATTCAGGAGTTCCTACTTGGTGATGCCATGAAGTGCTATGGTAATTGTGAAATCCGTGACAATCGTGCATTCGGCTGAATACTGTTCTTGGTCGAAGTTGTCGATTTGGCTGCCCTAGTATTAGTATGCAACTCTAGTACGATATGATGGATTATGCATCCTTGCGAAATTAATTTCTCTTTTTCAGATCCTCACAAATCGACAGTTACCGCGGCGTTTATGAATTAATGAAGAGTTTACCTCTGTCCTCAGTGAGTTCGCTCCAGATGATCTTCTTATAGTCCCCAAGACTAATTTAGTTCGTACCCTGGTTTGATAAAAAATCATGGGATTTTTTTCCGTATTTCTATGGGTACCTTTCAAATGAGTCTATCTTTATTTTTTTGGCATCGAAATCTTATGGCACTTTCGCAACCCCCAGTTAGTTTGCATTCATCAGATCTGATCGACATGTTTTGGCTATTCCGAAAAGAAAGCCAAGATGACCGAGTCTTTTCAGACAGTATTTTATTAACAGAAAGCCTCTAATATCTGTTTCGCTCTCGGAATCGTAAGAGGCATCATGTGATATGTTATTCATAACGCTCTGCCGACCTTTTGTTCGTATTATGCTAGCGGAAGGCAATGCGATTATACGTCACAATATTTCTCTTTATTCACTCTATAAGAATAGGACCGTAGCCTTTTGAAAGTCTACCGAATGAACGGGAAGACGGATAAGTGACCGAGTTTTTCCAGCTCCGAAATTTGCAACGATGACCGACGAAAAAGTTTATCTACTCACATACCAGTTGTTTACCAACTTACACTTTTAGCGCTATCTTTCTGTTGTCCGGTATTGCTAAACTTGCGATGATATTCCGATCCCAACAATACACAGTGAGTAATTAAATATGACTTAACAAAAAGGTTTGCACACGTAACGATCGGCAGTAAAGGCAGAATTGGTTATGGGTTCCGGGAATCACTGTTTTCTCATTCATATGCTTCAGTTTTGCTGTGCCTTCTAATTAAACCGGTGACCCTTAGAATGCAGTGAAAGTGTCTCTAATTTTCATGCGAGGTTCTTAAACTATGATGTAAGGCTAATAAACTGTGGGATTCTGCACTTTGCTGCGGAAAATGCTGATATTTGCACCGGGGAACGGGCGGAAATTGATGGGGCCGTTGATTCTTATATCAATGTTTCGATCGGTCGTTGGGCGCCCAGAATTAGTTACAAAGCGGCAAAAGCTGAGACGCAGCGGATGCGAAGTGGATCCGAAATTCACGGTCAATCTGTGCAGTTCAGTTGCGAACAGTTGTTTCCGATCAGTGGTTTGTTGTCGATTTGGTAATCACTGAAACACTGGTTTTTACCAGCAACTGTCATTCGTTTGCTAGTTATTTTCCCCCCGAAGAAAACTGGTGCTAATCAACTCTTGTCTGCTGTAATGTTGTCTAGTTTGAGACATGTTTATAAAGTGGTCCGTTAGATTAGGAGTATAGTTTACGTGATCAGATCGCAGCGGTAAAATTAGCCAATCCTATGGTGTTTTCAACTCCCAGTTGGTGATTTCTGTCTTTGGATCCATTCCGAAGTCAAGCAATCTGCAATCAGAAATGTTTGGAAAGTCTTAGTGTAAAAACTAGTTGAACTCAGATTTTTTTCACCCAACTCCTATGTTTTGCCCACGGAACAGCCGTTGGTCCAAACAAAAAAATGTTTAAGTGTTTTGTTTCTTTATTTTTATATGTTTCAGACGGGGAATTGCCGAGTGGTTTCTTCATGCGACTACCTGAACGCTTTGTGCGTTTCACAACCATCAACAAATCCCATATTTCGTGGATTCGGTATTCGAAAGGTTGGTCAATTTTGGATATTTCATTCAACAGAATCTCAATACCGATTTACTGCCTAGATAACAAATTTCGTTTCGTTTTTGCATTAGATTTTCCTTTGTTTCTACGGTAACCCCCCACGAAATGTCGTCCGCTGTGATATTTTATTAGTTTCCACACGATAGTCGGTGATCTGAATCAACGTTTTCGCTACGGCACAGGGCGTGGAGACGCAGCATCACGTCCAGTCAAGTGACTTCTGATGCGTGCGGTGCGCATTGCATTAAGCTGGGCCCATATCTCCTCTTCAGTGGTCCCAAACCCGAATAAACACATGTTACCAATTATGGGTACGTCAGTGATAATCTGCACTTCGAGGTGCGCACGTAATGCAGTCTGAATTAGCCGAACGGACAGGCAGTTATTCTGAATAATTAAAGTACACTCCTCGCTAGCTCAAGCACTGCTGGGTAGGCATTATAGTTAGTTAATTTTCTAGACACAGGTTACCAAGTCAGCATGGAATTAACTTTCCAACTAATGTGCCGAGGGCCCCTGAATTTCCAAAAGCACATCCGCATACACACATAAAACCACGAAAGTTACTCACATTTGCCTTTTCGCACCTGCCTCATGCAGACAGAAAACCATAACCCGAACTCTTAGAATTTCCCTTTCCACAAGCAAGCCGTTATCACCCCAGTCACTCAGATCCAAACTATGACTAAAATGACCAAATCGTGCCGATTTCAAACCAACCATTTCTTGCGGTCATTTGTCCACACCACGTGGCTCTTGGCCTAGGTCCACACACCAAATCCCAATATGACTCGTTAAAAATAAGGGATGGATCGGTGAAAACATTTTCTTACCTCCGAACTCGTGTTCTGATGTCGTAGTGGCTATATTCCGGAATCGAAGTGTTTATCGTTGATTGGTCAGAACAGAATTGACTAAACTTACTTGAAATGCTAAAGCCATGGAGCTTTTGTATTAAAGATTGGGTGGGTAAAACACATCTAGGTTTTATGCCTCGTTTCATACCTTCAAAGGTATATCAGGTTTAATGTGGCAAACGATATTGTCAGAGGGAAAAGTTTATTCCTCACATATATGCCCATAATTGAATATTCGTTGATTGACAGCTCAGGCGGACAAGCCCGTGGCTTTCCGGCGTAAACGTCAAAGACTGTGATCCTCTCTACGCTTGCCAATTTTCCATTCAGTGCCTTAGTTCGCCAGGACTCTCACAAAATAGCCCACATTATTGTAAACTTGCTTAAAGAGAATAGAAGACAGAAGACTAAATCCCGCAATTCCTGTTCAAATTCGCGGCAAAATGCGAGTACCTATTTTCAGTTTCAGTTCGAACAACCATTAATCGTGCACCAACGTGCTCTGATTGTGGTTGTTACCTCGGCATCATCTACTCAAAAAAGAACGGCGAAAATAGTAAATTGAAGAACTGGAGAACACCATTGAACGTGACACCGAACCATACCACCTATTGTCTCCAGCCATTACTAGGGGAGATCTCGTGGGCCCCAACCCAGTAGTCTAACTGCACCTACACGAGCCAGTCCATTGCATTAAGGTTGTCATACTTTCTACCCACGTCATCGACTGACTACCTCGACCCATCCCCTAACAATTTAATGCCTCGAAGAACGGCACACAAAGAGGCGGCCGCTCTGTAGGCATGCGCAAAACATAATTCAACCACCGTAGCCTATTCTAATTCAGCGGCTTTTCTAAAGACCAGACCGTAGGATCCATTAACATACTGGGTTACCCACAAAATTTTCCCACCGTACTCTGCCGGTATTGCAAAGACAACAATGTTTCAGCACCAAAGTTTTCATATGTTTTCTGCTCCCAGGGGCCATGTTTCGGAACCGTAAAGCAGTACCGACTTCACTGCTGCGGTGAATAATCGACATTTGATCGATAACAGTATGTCGCGTCCACACCACAAGTTAGTAAATGGCAATCGGGCCTTCTGTATGCGTAGAGACGCTATCCAATGTACCACCATCAGATGAGATACAGCTAACCAAGTAACCAAATTTGTCCACACCCTACAGGTGTGGGAGAAGGTTCGAATTTGAGCTGTTCCAGTCTTGAAACAGCATTTCATTGAAACGACAACCGCATTGAGAGTTCCGATCTAAATTATTATCGGCTATTATCGCCTGGAGTCAGCTTTATCAGACAAATGGCTTTTGAGTTGGTGTGATCATGGACTAGGCACAAACAAAAGCGAGCTCAGACCAAAGCATGACCAAAGTCCACGGATGTGAACCAGAATGACCGTTAATCGGTGACCGACGGCAACCTGATCAATCTGATTCCTGCGCTGTGAAAGCGAAGGGGGCGCCAAATGAGCCGATGTCACTTTTTATAGCAAGAATTTGTATTCGCCTGTGTTCAGAAAAAACTTGGGTGAGACAATCTTTGTTGTCGGTCCGATCGGCCGGGACAGAAAACCGGCCTCCTATGTGCCATTCCGCCTCTGCTAAGTAGCCAAGTTGAGTGTTAAAATCAATGGCAGCGATCACAACGTCCGTTGAATGCACCCTGTGCACTAATCGGGTTGATTCCACATAGAACTCGTCTTTCGTCTCGGGGGAGGGGGTGGCTGTATTCAGTGGGTGCATACACAAATACAACGAAAGAACAACGACGCCCCAATTATCTACCATTGACACTTACAGAAACGTCCAACCAAACTGCACATAAGTGGTTGTTGATTGGGGTCCATTCTAACAGTCCACATTGCGCTATCATGCTCACAACGATCCCAACGTCATCCTGACCACGCTTATTCAAAGCCGGGTCACCGTACACGCGAATAGTGAAGTGAAAGAATGAGGTTTAGTCTGCGCTAGGAAGAGTGGTCACGGAAGTAGTATCGTGTTTGCGCGTTTCAGAAGCACAACGTGCATGTCTTAAAAGTTTCAAGACTTCTAGCTAGGGCAGCTTGTCCTAGTTCGTTGAGCTTGCGGACGTTGGAGGCCGCTAGGTGAAGTGAACACTTAAGTTTAAGTCATGCCTGTGGACTATTCCTTCCCCTTCTGTTAATGCTGCCGTCAGATAAATCCCTCGAGTCGTAGTTCTTCTTGGCAATTTGCGTGGTCCCTACGTCGAAAAAACGGAAATTAGGAAGGTCTCCTGTAGACAGTATGCTGGAGGTATTTGGGCAATCGATGTTTCACTGCTGTTTACAATGAAAAAGGTGTCTTTTGGAACCCCAACTGGGGTCTTTTAACTCAAGGCAGTGGGGCATTATTTCAGCACTGGAACGCGGGGCAGACGTATAGTCATCGCTACACACCATGTCTAAAGCGACGAATAGCACGGTCCTGATTATCCCTCGCGACGGCCGATGCAGTATGGGATTTACTGTGTGTGTTATTCATAGGGGTTTTTTGGATGAAAACTGCTAGGCGGTCCAGCCACTAAGCGAGAGAACGATTAGGGCTCCCAACTAAACGCTTTGGTTCTAACAGGAACCTGTCCGCAGAACAACGGGATTGGCTGAGTAGAGGCCCATCTACTGGGTTCAGTTATTCCGATTGAATTGCCAGCTGAAATCCACCCCCAAACCGGAGGATCAGGAGCCTACTTTTTCGGGCTCTGTCCTTTGACCTTTCAGGCATGATTGGATCTTTGACTTAATATAAGATATCCTGTAAAGCTCGTTGGCTCATGGAGGCACGCAAACCGTCACACCACGTCAAGATGTAGTTCCATTGTGGCAGCGATTATTGAGTACTCCTTGTCATTGAATATAGACTCGAACTCATATTATTGGCTGCCTCAGTGAAACTGCTGTTCATTGCTTGCATTTCGGAAACTGGATTCATCGGGTCAGCAAGAGGATATTCAAGCAACATCAGAGTTTAACGGACGAAAGTCGAGAGTGGATCTGCCGCGAGTGAGGTATAAATTTACCGTATGATGTATCAGCTGGCTGGTTGCCACTCGCGTCACAGTTCGCGATCGATTTAGTCAGTGAAATGGACTAATTTATACAAACAACGATCTATCTCGACGATTATTGTTTTGCGACCCAGTTGTTTGCCCTTTTTGAAGATATCCGATTCACTGTAACCATTAGGAATACGACTTGCTATCTTCCATATGCCTATCGCGAATTATCTTTATTCATCGTATTTTCGGTTGTGTGCTTGCTGATCCCAACGATCTCAGGCATGACTCAGAGACATGGATTTCTTGCGTTTGAGACAACAGTCAAAACAAAATTTGGGATGAATTTTCTTTTTGGAAACGTTCCAGCTGCGTAAACAGTCGTTCTCGTTTGGTATTGAACTAGTTCAGTAGTTCGACACTGAAGTTTGTGATGTGATGATGTCATGCTTGATGTTACTTATTAGTCCTGATAATTTTCTGGTTCTACTTTCATCAGTCATACCGCAGATCCGTGCCAAATTACACAACTTTCTTCTCGTTTTTTTGTTGTTGTCTGTCCTCTAAATGAGTACGGTGGAACGGGATTGTCTCATTGTCTTCAATTCTCAGTTTACCATAATTTAGAACATCGAAGCGGTATCAACCCATATTAGCTAGCAATAGATCAAGCATGGTAGCGACCCGAGTAATGGTATTTTGTGTGGATTTTGTATAAGCATTACATGATAATGACCGCAAAAAGTAATCTCTTTTCGTCACCTGGCATGTCACCATTCTACCCACCAATGTTAACACGAACTAACAGATCGGCCACACTTCTCTCATTCCAGATAAATTCGGTTGAACAAAGGCCGCTGAAATACATACATCTGCATTCACAACCTATCCGGGATATTGCATTCCATCCGGATGCACAAGACGGAGTATTGTGCTCGGCCAGTTTGGATAAATCCATTCGATTGACCAGCCTGCTACTGGATCAAGTAAGTCGACACGCATATCACTGACTTGTACGAGAATACATTTACATTCGGAGAAAATTACAATAGTAACAGCTGTTCTTACTCCCCCCTTGTTTTCAGGTTGTCCAAACGTACCAGTGTCATGCTCCCGTTTGGAGTTGCTGCTGGGCGTCACCGGAACCTCATCGACTGTTCGCAGGTTGTTCAAACGGCGCTGTGCTGGTGTTTGATGTGCGTGTCACGTCAGGTCCAGTCACGACTCTCACCGTACCGGACAATGCTGCTCCGGTCATTGGTTTACAGTACGTGACCCCTGACTGCGATCGTACAGAATTGCCCGCTGGAGGCCTACTTGTTGGCCAGTTGACCAAGGTGAGCGGAGTTCAAGTTCATGCGCATTTCCGTACTATATTTCATATATTTCGTGTAAATTTGAATGCAGAACTAGTGTCATGGAGAGCGTGGCGAAAAAGGACAACTATGCCAGTGAAAGAGGAAAGTGAGGGAGATGTTTTTGTCGAATTCATTACACATTACCTATTCCTCTGCATCATCGATTGTCTCTTGAAACCACAGTTCCTCTTTGGACGTCTTACTCATTACCCGGCTTTCCAGACCGAAATGGAAGCTTGTCTTAGTGAACCTCGCCCTAGGTCTTTTTCATAGGACATTGGGCATTTAAACTAAGCGATGTGTTCACAAATCGTTGGGAACTGATAGTGGGTTTTCAAAGTTATGCACCTTTTCATCCTTTCAAATTGAGGCTCGACTGTCATGGTTTCCAGCAGAGTCCGTCGCCAAGAAATTCTATTCGTACATCCCTACTATCGTACAATGTCCTCAACAGGTATACTCGGTCATGACCTTATCTAATAGCTGACCGAACTTACCATGCCGCAGTGCCACCAGTGGGTTTTCATGGTATTTTATAGTTAGGCCGCTTGCTGCGTGCAAATCTTCCACTTCCTCAGCACCGTCGCTGCTTAGCCATAGCCGTCTATTTGATCACTATGAATCTCCCTTACTTAAGATCAGCCACTAAAATGTTGTCCTTTATCCTGTCCACAGTTTGAGAACTCCCCAGTTGGGATGCAGCTGCTTCAAATCCGAGATTTCTCTCCGCTCCTGCAGGAAATATCGTCGCATGTACGGGTGTACTAAAGACCTCCCCAAACCAAATCTTAAATGGGGTGGTAATCAAATCTTGCTGAGAAGACCTGACGTAGTGGGAGACATTCGATTGGAATTAAACAGGCAGAAGTCGTGTCTTCCTTCACAGATTTCGGCAGGCACTGTTGACTGTCATTGAGGATAACACCTGAGAAAAAAATTGACCCAGTAGTCCTGGTTGGAGGGATTGGATAGCGCAATGAGAACCCACGGCTGCTTTGCAAAAGCCCCGGGCTCAAACTCTGGTTGCGATGATGCATATACATTACTGATATGCTTCAATGAGAGCAAAACTCGAGTCTGGCGCTTCCCGAGTGCGAGATTGATCCGACGACCTGAGGTTGGTGCATTTAAAGTAGAGTCTGATGGGTAGACAGTCAGCGCTAATATATCGCAAGTATTTGTGTAGTACATGCGTAGAAAAATCTCAAACTCACTGGACACTTGATTACCGCGGTCACATGTGAAGGCGAGTTTCGTCTGACCTTTTTCCTAACTAGGTTCAGCGAAAGGCCGCCAGGTTAATCGATGACCCCCAGTCTACAATTGTTTGCCTATCGTCCGCCGGTTACTTTACAGTCTCTTTTGATTTTGGTTTTCCAAAACTGGTTCCGATATCCATTCGTTCGTCTTGTATACAGGCGGCCAGCAATGCCCATTGAATATCGAAATTCCTAATTTCAATCTTTATTCACTCACCGAACCACAAGGCTTGAACAATTTCTTCCTTCTATGTTTCCGACTACCTACATTTTTTTATGTTTTCACGAGCAAGCTTAGCAAACTGAATCCTATTCGAGTGATCTCAATACGCGCATCTTTTACAGCATGTCTTTTGACTATGAGGTTTGCCTCTTTTATTGTAGATCATTTTATTTGTAATGAAAAACATCCTTTCTCAAATTACTTCGTTCTGCTGTCTTCTATTTCTAGTATGTCAAAAATGAAAACGTGAACACAACAATCAAAGTTTTTTTCACCGTCGCCCTAACTATCTTTGCCCCCCTCCTCCTGATTGTACCATATTCTGTTCGTCACAGGCTGATAGCAGGCAAGTTTGAATGGATACAAATCTATTCGAGACGAGGAAGACAAAATTTCATCTCCGTAATCAATCCGTTCTAGTTCAAGGTGTAAAGGGAAGCCAAGGCAAACAATTATTCGTAGTTACCGACCCTTTTTATTTCGTTTAGGTCTACCTAGGGGCATTGGAATTCACTTGACCGTCAGTGTCAAGGTAAAGTCATCGGAATTTGGTGAGTGAATGGTTTTCGGATTGAGCGATAAATATAGAATTAGAAACTGGCTTAGTGGTTTATCATGGGTTATCAGCACAGAGGCTTACGGAGTTATTTATTCAGTATAAGTCTTTTTTGCCTGTTATTGCAATAGGAATTATGCCTCGATGTACTGATGAAAGATACTTCTTTAATGATCGAAAGAAATTTACGTTAACCAAGATGTGATACTTAATATATTGGCAATGAGTCGTAGAGTTTCCAGGGAAGGTTGATCCCGAACAGTATCAACATGAGCGGGTGTTGAATAAATTCAAGTATGAACTTCAAGTGCGTAATGAATATATATATATTCCTTGAAAATTACCACTGAGCACATTGAGGAAACAAGTTGGCGCACAAGCTCGTTTTCAGTGATTCGCACTCATGCCATTACATCACTATATATATATATATCTTGACAAAAAATTTTCACTATAGGAAGGATTGGATTAGTCAGATACAAATATGAGTGGGGAAGGGATTTGTGGTGTTACATACATAATCTGAATGCACAAGAATGTGTTGTGTTAATTGTTTTGTTGTCTAGGGTTTGTATTGGGATGGAGGGTGGGCCAGGGGATTTGAAGCGCAACCACAAATTGTTTTTGAGAACAAAGTGGAGGATTGTGAAGACGGATTGCGACAGCTTCCGCAGTGCTCAAGAGGCGACACTTTGCCAACCTGGATTGTTGACCTCTGACCTTATACAGGGTCCGGAAAGCTTGCGTCACATTCACGGTGTGGTTAGTCTTCCTATAGTGGAAATTTTTTGTCAAGATATATATATATATAGTGATGTAATGGCATGAGTACGAATATATATATATATATATTATATATATATATATATATATAAGCAGTTACAAACTAATCGAATACTGAATTCATCTTATTAGGTGAGAACCGTTGTTAGAGAGCATCGTCATGTAAATATCAAAGACAGAATGAATATCTCACTCGAAGTGAGGAAATGTGAACTACGCTTCGAGAGTAAAATTGGAAAGACTGACGGTTGTGAATGGAGTCTGCCTACTAACTTATTTTCGGTAGCAGAACGCAATGGGCAAAAGAATATCGGTGCATTTTCGAATCTAAATTGTTGCATGTTGTTGCCCACATTTAACCTTAATAAATAAATTGTCGCATAAAAGTGGCAGGCAATTTTTTTGCATGTTAATTTTGTGTTCCTACATTCTCAGATGCAAGTTCACTTTCACGATTGGCTTTTCTGTGGGTTTTCCTAAATGTATCTGTGTTGGTCATCATTTAAGCATTCTTTTCTTCATCAAATGAATGGCATGGTCGAAAAGTTATTTTTTAAAGGCATGCTTTCTGATGCAACAATACATACCGAATTTTTCCCCGTTTATCACTGATCAATATCAGGTGACCTTCTTGTCTGAGGCTCCCGGGCAGCCTGGTTCAGGCGAGCGACGTAGCCCATCTGCACTGGATTCAACGGACAATCAAGCAGCTGCATCTGGCCATCGGTCTCCGGATCTCTTCGGAACAAATTCAAACCCACCCATTCCTCATTTGTTCCTGCAGAACCTTGATTACCATCCGCACAGCCTCCCTCTCGAAGGCAGTCTAGCTTCGCTTAGCCTTGTTCCCGGCACCCGCCACTTTCTCGCTTCCTATCGACCCACTCAGCGACTTCCCAGAGTACGTCATGTATTGGCCCAGCTGCGTGTAGACCAGCCCACAGAGTCGGACGGCGCACAATCTGCTGTGTACACGTGTAATGAGGTGCAGAACCTGTGGGGTGGAAACCGAATGAAAATGCTTACACGGACCCGGCTATTTACTGGTCTGGGCAGTACCACCGGTACGTTCCTTTGTTACACTGCAGAAATATTTTTATGTAGTTTCCGGATACTTTTATCCCAATAATCTGCCTATTCCTTACCAGTCATCGCTTACAGTTCGTTTTCGCAAGCATGAAATTAAAACATGCTCACTTTGTCATTAGTGAAATATGAAACTAAGTAGTGAGTTCGCATAAGCACATAATAAGCTGAGCATGTTTTATTGTTTTCTATCACCAACTCCAGCATACTCTCTTCCATTCTCTCATCTTTCTAAATGATCACTTCACAATTTTCAATTACTGAGTGTTGTAGGGCTGTCGAAGGCAAACCGAGATACAAAACGGAAAGCAGCCTTTGTTGATCATCAAAGATCTCTTCTCATCAATTTTTCATCCCTTCGGAGCATTAAAAACTGAAGACAGCTTATCAGACTGCTCTGTGGATAAGGGAAAATTCTTGTCTCAGTTAGCCTTACTATATTATTTTTTTTCTCACTTTTGGGATGAGCCTTTCTGATTTCCCACCTGAAGCTGAAGTGGTTCTCAGTGTGGAGGCTTTCAAGCTCACAAAATTTACTGTTAGTCGGTAAATTAATCAATTAATCAAAGCTTTTGTCCGTCATTTTAGCAAATTAACATCCAACATATCACTGTTGACAATCACTTATGGGTTGCGTCTAAACTTCGAGCGTTTTTGTACTGTACACACTACCTCTTCGGTGGTGGTGTTTGTGATATAGGGATAAATCTTGGTTTTCCACATCCGAGAATTGAATTGTTGGATTTCTGCTCAGAAACCGGTGCGCATATATTTCCTTCAAATGCCGGTGGTCAAATGGACTAAACATTTGTCACACCAGAGGTCATAGGTTCGAATTCCACTACTACTGACACGGCAAGTTACTGTCGCCCGATTGGTATTATGACTGATCTGTCGAGACCTTATAGAATGTCATACCACTCCGTTTCCAGATCACAGTAATCCGCTGTGTCGGTGCATTGGACGCTTGAGGTCTTGGGGGAAGGCAGTCCTTCAACCAAACCCATATTTCAAGGATTTATTGAAAATTCTTCTTGGGTAATGCGTGTGTGAACTGCTTGCAATTGGTCTTCGTTGATCTTCCACCGCTCATTGGATTCTGTACATGTTAGGCCCGTGACTGACATGTTCATAGACACTTCTTTCACGCATAATAATTTGTCAGTCATCGGATTTTGGGTGAGATATACGGAAATCTTGTTTTACCTGTTGATAGTGTTATCGCTCAGAGGCAAAACCTTCTGGGTTAAAGTTAATGCTATTACGCGCAAGGAAAGCAGAATGAAAACTGCTGAACGATCACAGAAAAAGATGAACAGCAGTGCATCCGGACTACATGCATGTATAAGTCTACGGTTATGTTTAAGACGAAATTTTATGACTTGAACACAGCTACCGTGCGACCACATATCAACAGGCGCACATTGTTTGTATGTATGTGTCTCATCTCAGTGCGTGCGTGCGCGGTGACTTAGACAAGGACATAGTTGATATTGTCCCGTCGCGTACTTGAATGAGGTCAACAGTCGTCGGATCGATAACACTGAATAGTGAAAACGAAGCCTAAATTTTAAGCTTTCGGATATTGAGATTTCACCACCTTCACGTATGGCCCGCCACACAGCGCCAGGCCAGTGTTACTGGACGATGAAAATGCCGTTCGTATATAACCTTAGCAACTAATGAAGTGCAATCGTGATTTTCCTGTTGCTTCGTATTTTTCCCGGGAGATGTAGCCAAGTTACTTCAAATTCGGTCTCAACATAAATATCCCAATCAAAAGACTTAACGAATTTGTTGAAATATGAATGCCCCAAGTTCTTATTTTGCATGCTGTAATGTCAATAACAACTTTTTCATAGATTTATTCTGTCTGACGGTCGTTGTCTTGTTGCTCTGTTATTGTGTGGAAATTGAGCGCTGATTCTCACTCCAGTTCTGTTCAGGCTATCTTTTCTGGGTGTCTGTATTTTTTCTTATGTTTTACTATTTTGACCTTCCGTTGTATGGTAGTTTCTCTAGTACATTCTGCCTGACATTTCTTATAACCGGTTTTTAGATGTAATTGCTTTGGTTATACAAGCTGACTCTTGTAAAGTTCAAATTCCAGGTAATATTTCCCTGAAAGTGCCTAATCTTTATGGGATTCTGATAGAATTCGAATCGAAACATTTATCCACGTTGTCGTGCTGTTAACTTTATGATGTTTATCGTGTGTATACCAAAAAATTGGAATTTTTCTACTCACTGGAGTATGTTTAGAGGTGAATGTCTGGAGCCCTATAAGCGTTACCTCTACTGAACACTTCCCGACATGTTCCCAAATGACCATGCTTCACAAGTAACTTCTGGTAAACGAAGTGTACACTCGGCCCTCCCGAGGCGAATGCGTTCTCACTAAATTGTGAGGGCGAAGGCAGAGGCCCGTCGCTCTGCACAGGGTTGATCGATCTTTGATGCTCATTAAAGGGGAGATGGCTAGACCGAACCAACTACTGACGATGTACGAAGCATATGGCTTCTGTTTGTTGGAAAAGTAAACTGGGAATACGAAATGTCCGGAAGGCGTATGTAGTGAGCAATCAGTTAGCAGCACCAGGTGGATTACGGATTGTGCGCTTCACCCCGCTTCCCTCCAAGTTAGACTTTGGCTGGTTGAGGGCTCTCTGTAGAAACCAATTGTCTTGGTTTCATCAACTTCGCTGTGTTGTGCTCACAATGAAATCATGGGTCTGTTCGATTGCGTTCTTGCCTTGATGAAATGTTCACGAAGTCGTGCTGTTCGCCATTCATCGTCTTCACAGCCACCCCCAAACAAACTTGTTCTTTTCTTACTCTACAGTGGCAAACAAGTTGTTTGTTTACGCATAAAAAATTACATTTGCCATCTCATCCTCCTCTGTCATATCGTGTTTTCTTTGGTACATTTTGTAATCAGCTTGATGTAAAACAATGACCATGTACTTAATTGAGGCGGGAAAGAGCTCCAAGTCTTCAGTGGCATAATCAGTCTTCGATAGAATCATTTAGTTTTCTACTTCCACGTTTCCGTACGCGGATTCGTTCTTGTAAAATTAATCCCTTTGCATGCTCCTATTTTGAAACTCTTTGCGAAGTTTCCATGCAACAACAGACAGCCTTTAAGTTTATCCTTATAGATCTTCAGAAACCCTAATTGATATACTCTCTGATTGTTTCATATTGCCGTTCACCGTGAACCTTAACTACCGGGAAATCCAGACATGCGTTTCTAGACTGTTGCATTATCATCATCATCATCATCCTTCAGCGTTAAACAACAAGGCGAGCCTCACCGACCGCTGTCTTTTCCGCTCGGTTACATCATTCTATAAAAAGAGTGGATAACCAAAGGGAACAGGGAGTGGACTTACGCAGGTGGGAAAAGATAAGATGCTGCTGTAGCCAACACACGAAATGCAGTCTAACTGTACAAACGCACGTGTTTTCAATCATTTTGATTCGATAAAAAATGACAGCACTTTTGCAATTGTTCGCGGTTCACTGCCATATCCTTCAGTGTCTCCAGCCAGCTAGTTGAGGGGTCTTTCGGACCACAACAACGAAGACGTGCATTTTCTCATCCCACGTTGTCACGTCGTCTGCTGCCCTCCGCATGGTTTCATCCACTCCATGAGAGAAACGCAAAATAGGGCACGGTATGGTAAACGAGTATTCGCCATACGCAACACGTGATCCAACCAACGTAGTCTGCTAAGTTTCATACAACGAAACAAGGTACTCTGAGAGCCGGCACTAAGTACTAGATTCCCGACCTCGGTATTACTCCCTCGGTCACTCCATCCCATCCTAACGATACTGCGTAGACATCGATATATATATATATATATATATATAATATAGGGAGAGCGAGAGAGAGAGAGAGAGAGAGAGAGAGAGAGGAAAAGAGGTCAGCTTGATTATCATAGGGGAAAACCGGACTGAGCAGGGATTTCCAAATGACGAGGTTTATCAAACTGTCAAGGTGCCAAAAATTACCAAGCTTCGGCAGCATTTTTCCAGTTTTATTGGTGGGAATGTCACATATAAAGTGCTGTACTATGGTCCCAACGAGCAGTGCAAAGAAGGTATTTGCCAGTGATCCATAAACATACTGAACCCGCGCGTAAACGTTTCTCGTGTTTTTTTATCTCATCCTCACCAGCTGAAGCTTGGTTTTCAGTGAACAATCGTGATGCGGAGATCGATGTTTTGGCGTCATTGGGCAACAGAAGACAAGCCTGTATAACGTGCATTCTCTGGACTGAAGCACTGATGGCTTCGGCTTGATATTCTACTGAAGTTGAAGGGTCGTGTGTACTGTGCCGCAGTGAGCTCTCTTCTGTTGTACGGTTGCAAGACATGGGGTATGCGTGTAGATGTTTGTCGGTTAGAAGTTTCCGACCACCGATGCCTACGTAGTATGGCTAGGGTTGGATGGAGTAATGTAGAGGTCAGGAATCTAATACTAAGTGCCGGTTTTCAGAATACCTTATTTCAGCGTATGAAACTTAGTAGACTATGCTGGTTGGATCACGTACTGCGTATGACGAACACTCGTCTACCTATCGTGTCCTATTACTTTTCTCTCACGGATCTTCGTTTTATTGTTCCAGCGGCTGAAGGGGTTACGTCAACTTTTGTGTGCGCTCTTTTTAATAATTTTTTTCTCACCCACCGATAAACATTATTGTCTCCCTCCGCTCACGAATCCAGGCATGCACAGTGGACTGTGGCAAAATACCCCCAATAAACATAATCAAAAGTGCATGGTAAGCAGGAACCGGTTATCAGGGAACCAGCTACGTCCCTGATGATCATCGTGATGTGGCAATGAGAACCATATGCGTGTGGTATTGACTGTGTCGATAATCGTGCATTCTTATCCTCAGTGCGTGTGATGTACTGACACGCGTGTTTATGTTCCCGGCCTATCGATTGGGTTCATTTTGCTGTCGAGGTCGAAACATGCTCCTGTTTGGCACAAAACACCTGTTTATAACCACTCGGTGCGTATTAAATATTCGTATTGTTGATTGCGTACGAAGTTGCTAATCTTTCGGTTAAAATTCGTTGCTAGTTGGATAGGTCCTGGTATGTTGAATGGCACCGACCAGGAAGAAACTAGCTGTTTGCCAACAAGGATACACTCGTTAGTCCGCGAAAGGGGCACAGTAGACAGGACGTATATGGTTCATATCCATGAATCCACTTTGCATTATCGCTATTCGTGCCCAGTTCTTGATTATTATGATAGAAAATGGGTACACTCAAACTTGCTCACGGAACATGCATATATATTTGTTGCTTGTAACTGCTGTCTGGATAGGCGAGCGCAATTTCCCTGGGAACACACGACCGATTTCGTGATTATTGCCGCTCGTCAGGTTTGCATGCCGTTACCCTCTTGTCCGTTATTGTACACTCCAAATTAGTATGTTTCACCAGAATCTAATCTGTAGTTTCAGGAGTGTGCATAGAAGCTCTTCATTGAAAAGTTCACAGAAGAACCGCTACTGTGACACTCCTTGACAATCCTTTGTCAGTTGAGTCGAACCAACCTTAGGAACAAGGGCAGAATGCTTCCAGGACAGATGAAAATTTTAATTAGTGTCTGGATGAGTCATATATATGTGTGTAACTGTTGGCAGTCCACACTGAACCATAAAGCCATTATAAAGTGAGACAGAAAACATTAGGAGCGTGTTTTTTGCATTCTGTTTTTCCGACTAATACAAGCGGCTTTCTTAAGGAGTCCATAACTGGAAACCCGTTCAAAAGCTAGACGGAGAGGTGTGTTAGCATCATACCGAGAGCTGATGGTTGATTCTTTTGTTCGTGCGCTCTTTTGATGGAGCTAGATATCTTAGGTGCACAGTAGGCCTTTCTGTCATATATGCCTCATGCGCTGTGCGTGGTTGGTTGGGAATCACTTTCCGGGTTCAGCCATCTTCCCTACATTGGACATTAAAGATCATTCAAGAATGAGTAGAGCGTTGGGCACTAGTCTTCGTCGCTTTTTTAATGATCTCCAACAGGAGAACGCAGCAAATAGGATTTCTTCAGCAGAAGCCCTTTAGGATGTGTGGTGATTTCAGGGGCTTCATGGCGAGCAGCCATTCCAAAGCTCGAAATAGTCACTCCTTATCTTATTGGCATATCCGGAGCTATGAGTTGGCAAATTTTACTGTCATTATTGTTCTCACTAGAACCTCATTTGAGTTGTTGGGAGCGTCAATGGATTTGAGAACCACACGGTGATGCGTCCGAAAAGTTCATGGGTCAGGAAAGGCTAACTATCAAAAAGAGGACATTGTCTTAATGATCCAAATGCGAAACCTACCAAAGAGTGCACAAGTATGGGATTGTTTGGGCAGTGAAGTACCAGGTACGCATACCTGATGAGCAGCAATAAATACGAAACCGGTTTTGTACATCTCGGGAAATCTTGTTTATCCATCCGTATGCGAAACACTACTGACAACGATATTGTTCTCTTTAATGTAAACTTTTAGTCGCAAGGAAAGTCAATAAGAAGCTTACGCTAGCTCTGATAAGTCGGAAAGCGCGAAACGCATTGATACGCTGAATTTTGTTGTGTACTTAACCGTATTCCTCAACTGGTGTTACATGCCTAACTTGGGAGCTTATAAGCTGTTCCAGATCGGTAAGAATTAAATAAGACCAAGTCAGCAGTTCGTATCTCCACTCGAAAGAATAATTCTTCAGCATTTTAACCGCATGCATGATCGGCGTTGGTCACACAGGTGAAGTACCTGTCATCCCAAAATGGCCAAGGGCTCCAAGTGCAGAACGGCAAGTCACTTTGGTAGTAGACGACAATGCACTGTTACTTAGCTCGATGTCGCATCCGGTCTACTGGGATCTTGTTTTCGAAATCCGCTCCGGTGTTCAGGGTCATAGTTGATTCTTCTTTCCATAAATTCAGTGGCTCGTAGAAACTATGGTTCGTTCCTCATTCATCCGATGATGTACCTAATGGAAAAATAGGACTGTAAATCTTATCATTAAAAAATTAATCTTTTTCTTTGAACGGAACTAACAGTTCCTTAGTTCTCGGACGAGCAAATGGCTGGACGAGATCTGACGAAACAGAAGTGTCGGTAAACGAAAGTATACATTTCGATCATATGGAAGATTTAAATGCAGTTTCTGCAGATTCATCTTGTGGGAGAGGGCGATGAATGTCCGTGAACATTCCAGGAATAAGATTTCCACGAGCAACAAAGCGTCGGTTTACGCTGGTATCCTCAGGCTCATTGCTGAATATGCTGTTGTATTTGCAGACGTGCTTTCTAGATTTTATCAGTGGATTCGGAAAAACTACTGTTGAGCGATGTAACCACTGGGAGATATTACCCGGTCATCTATTCTAGGATTAATTTGTGAGTAACTTAAGGTATTTTTAAGCGGGAGAAGAAGTATGACAGTCTTATTACTTTACGGAACATCCTTCTGGAGTTTGAATGCATCGTCATAGGTTTTACGACGGCAAAGCCTGGGGGTTTAGCTTATGGGGATACTAAGATGAACAAGTTGTGTATGGATAGGGGGAAAAACCTGTTTGTAAGGGCTGTATTTGGTTCGTCCACGGCTGAGAAAAACAGAACACCCTGAATATAACGGAATGGAATGGGGGCCGATTTTCGGCGTCCTGCAGCTTCTTTTTAATTCTCAGCTCTCATTCCCAGCGCTGGGAAATTTACATTCAAAAACTATGCCAGTGAACATCGAGAGAATGTAAAATTGTTGAACAAATCAAAACAAGAGGGCTGTACCTTGTGAAATGTTAGAATTCGCCAATAGAGATTTCTCATCTGTTTACTGGATGAGATTTCTTCCTCGACCCAAAGAGGAGCCTGGGGCTTGAACTGCCAATCTTTGGATCAGCGCAACCCACGAATCGGAGATTAAGCAATACTGATCTACCGAAGCTACGGAATACACTTTTAGGGTTCCCAGTTGATCATTGGGTAACGTAACATTTTTTGTTCAAACTCGAGGTTGCTGAATGATCTAGGTAAGCTATAATATCAGGTACTGCGCATGAATAGCTGTAAGCAAGCTGACTTGTGTAAACTTTTGAATTCAATACTATAGGTACTCGAGCAGGCTGGTGACTGAAGAGGGAATTCCGCTCACGAGGTGGTCCGAATCAGTAAACCGGAATATTCGAACTGCATCAGTCTGACGGATAGGACATCGGCCGATACTGCGTATATATATATATATATATATATATATATATATATATATATATATATATATATATATATATATATATGCGTGCATGTCCCTGCAAAAGTGACTGGTTACTTTTGGGAACGTGGTGCTTTTTGAAACATTTACAACTTGTGGGCTCCTGATTTTTCATCATGCCGCATGTTTAAAAGGCCGTGGACGAATGTGTCTCAGGACTTTCCCAAAAATCGGAATCAATTTCAAGAATGAAGCAGTGGCGACTTATTTTGTGATCGCAATATTTGGCTCCTGAGCCACAGGGAGTACTGTAGGTGGATCACATCGTAAATTCGCATTCTAGTTTTCAAGGGATTGACAACTCACACGGACTTGTTGCTTAAAGTCGAATCTTTTTGTTGTCTCATTAAATATGTTGACTCTTCTGGTAGTAGCTTAGCCGCCTTCATGTTTAGCGAAAGTGAAAGGAGCTTAGTGGCGTGCTACCACCTGGTTCTTTTTTCTAACCCAATCAAATGATCCATTGTTCAAACCCATAGCTCTTCCGTTCTTGTTTCTTTCCATTAGAATTGACGGCGGTCGCTGGAAGTGAAGATGCTGGTGGGGCTCTGGTTTGGAGATGTGATTCAGGCACGTTAATTCAAACATTAAAACCACCGGACAGCAGCTCCGAATCTCCCATTATTGATGTTTGTCCATATGTAACCACGCAGTCGAATACAAATAACTTAGCACTGCTCACAGAGCGGACTCTGCATTTATACCGATGGAATAATACACACGGAGTGGTAAACACTGTCACTTGAACTGGACCCGAAATTCTTGAATTCTTACGAGTATTCTTCTGGTTTTCAACAATGACAGTATTGATGATGTGTACAGTCCTACCTTTGTCCAATCATCTGTACAGTTTCTCCCCAACACTCGTGTAACTAATCTACGTTCCAGATGCCAAAAGATTTGTGCTATTTTTTGTATCTTATTTTCGCGTCAGATGCTGCCGGAAATAAATTCATTGCCTTCCCAACCCGTAACTGCTGTTTTACAAACAAATTTCAGAGTTGCTTATCTCTAAGCTATTACGGTCACAATTCCCAAATGCAAAATACACAGCTGAAGGTCACAAGTTGTGCAGTTATACCATTCCCATGATTTACAGCAGTCAACTTGGTTTTAAACCGAACTGTGGTCGGGTCGGTTTGTGATATCAATTTTAGATGCAGAAAAGCCCTGGTCCCATCTTAAAAAACTCAACTCCCAACGCTCGCAATCAAACTGAATACCATTTCGTGTCAGGCTCCCGAGAGTATATAAACCTTCATGTTAATTTGCGGGATGAAAGTCGTGACCGGTGGTGTAGACTTCATAAGGAGAGGTTCTCGACGGTTTGCAGATTCGAATCTGCCATATTTTCATCCCAATTACCACGGTATTTGTCGCTTGTCCATCATACAAGTGGTCTAGATTATTGTTCATTCATTGACCGAGTTACTTTCAATCATATTTCATTTTCACTAATCAAATTCTTCCTTACGATAACAGTCATTGAGCTTTCATTTTCAGTTCCACCTTATTCGTACCAAATTTCACTTCAGATGCCATCGTGATTAATAGCTGTATTTCGCGTAACCACCGTGACAGGTAGTTTTCATGTGTTTTAGGTTAATTTCTAAGTACGCCGTCTCGTTGAGATTTGTTCCCGATAACTTTGTAAGCCGCGTGACAAATTCAGCTGATGATAACCACTATTTGTTTACTTGATCACGTGAAATATTCTTCTAGTGTCTGTTCAAAAAACGGTGCATCACTGTCATCGTAATTCGCTGACTTTGTTGGTCTAGGTTACTGCAGCCATGTTAGCAATAATCATCCATCTAAGATATACTTACCCTAAGCCTAAGACCATTTGTGGGACTGATTGTTTATTTTTTACTTGCTATCTTTTGTAATTGATCTGTCGGCTTTTCCTCTTATTGCTGCTATGTTACTTTCCGTTCATCTGAACGCGGCTCTTCAGGAAATTGTCCCCTGATATTCATAGATCAAACGGTAATCACGCTTGATTCGTTGTAGACGTTTTTCCACTAGCGCTGCTTCCTGTCGACTGTACGGCATTCGTTTGTGTCACTGGCTGCCTTGCCAAAGTTGTTCCATCTGCCGTAATCACCACCAGGTAGAGCTGTCAGATGACCTGTCGGTCACTTGCACAAACGGCGAATAATCGTCCAGTAGGTGCTTGAAATAATAGTAAAACGCAAGGTCAAAAAGGTCACTGCGAATATGCGCACCAATCATGCATTCGCAGCCCCAAGTGTGAGTCTTTTGTTGCCCATTAAGTAGTCCTGAGCAAATGGGGTCAGTATTTCACTTCACACAGAAATTATAATCGAGTTAACTGGGCTTGGCATACTCAACCCAGACAACCTAGTTGTACATCTGTCGGCCTGTATATTGATAAGCATTCCATCTTAACATTGATTTAATGGGCATTCACTTTGGACAAGCCACGTAACTTATGATCACCTACGAGGAAATGACCACAGCCCGAAAAGCTATTATATAAGCTAGTATAATAGATGTTTGGCATCGTAAGTTCACTCGAGATTTTTGAATAGAAATTCAAGGCTTTAGTATGTATCACTGATGTATTGAAGTCATCGGCTATCAGAAATACAGCCATGAAATCTCGGTAACTTTAGGGCGCGATAATATAGCACGTGTTTTACCTGCCGCGCGCCGCATTAGTCCATCGCTAGTCATTGCTCCTCAAATATGACACTGCATTTCCCATTTTGCAGTCTGTTCTTCCGCTACCCCTATCTGCGTTGATGAATGGACTTTCAAAACATAGTCTTTACTTTGGTACCACATTTTTCCCGAGTTGGGAACAATCAGTCCATTTCCGAAACTGTAAATAGGGGCGTGCTGCAATTGTCCCTATTTCATTCGTCTTTTGTGATATGCATCGATCAGAGTCCTTGCCCACAGCATGCATGTTCTCTAAAGCGGGTGCTAATCCCATTTCTTCGGTAATTCTTAAGGCCTATTGTCAATTGAAGCGAAAGCTGCCGACTCATCTTATTCATCCCCTTGCAGTTCGAGAGCTGGCGATTTTAGTTCATTAGGCCTAGCGACGCTTGTGAGATCCATGGTCTTTGAGGAACGCCAGATCTAGGGTAACAGGCGAAACTTGCTGCCAAATCCATCGTCTGCTTGATTTCATTCCAGTGCTCGTGGAAGTTCTTAGTTCGCCGAATAGTTTCTGTTCATGGCTGTTGCGAACAGCCGAATCAGATAGACACTCGACGGCTAAATGGGCTTGTGGCCTGCGTCGTCGGCCGTTGAGCCACAGCAAAAATTACATAAAAACTAACTAACGTACGTGGTCCAGTATGATTTACAGTTCTGGACAGAACCGTGCCAACGTTAGGTTACCGCAATATGGTCGATCTGACTAAGACTGCCTCGCAAGTTAGAGCGCCATATCGCAGTGCGACGCGAACTGTGTCGGAAATTCGTACTAGATAGGAACAAATTATGGTTCACACAGAAGTGGAGAAGTCTTTCTCCATTATCTGTTCGCTGAACAGGCAAGGCGCATCGCCCACCTCAACACGACTCTGATACACTCAGTTTTCCGACTTGTGTATTAAAATCACCTGCCACCACTAAAATGCAAGAGCCTCTGCTTTTTCGAACAAGGGTGACGGAGTTATCGTAAAATTCGTCCTTCTCCATATCAGTGCTGCAGTCTGTTGGAGCGTATTCCGAGATAACAAATAAACTACGCTTAACACTACTATCCTTTCGGACGCCAACTGATCCCTGCAGTATCATGGCACAGAAGCGACTGTTGACTGGGATCCAATCTAAAAGGGCTGCTTCAGCCTTCTCACTCAAGACTATTCCCACACCGCGCTGACCCACAGCTTGAGCTGCTTCGTCTCCTGAAGTGCGAAGAAAATATCTTGACGAGACGTTTGGCGCAGTTAGTTGAGTTACTCTACTCTCCAATCCTGAATTCGTGTTTTACTCACGCAGCAGTCATCAATCGAAAGTGAGTCCACTGTCAGAGCCAAACACGCCTGTTGGCCAACCTGCATGAAAGTGCGCATATTGAAGGAACCGAGATTCAGAGGTTGACGAGGCTTGAGAAAATTTGAGCTAACAGACTGAAAACCACTTACTACACTACTTGACAATAAACCGTTGCGAGTATCGGGCGTCTTATCCGTGACTGGGGTTCATTGTGGATAGACAGAAGGGAAAAGAGATTAGGGCTAGAAGAGACAGGCTGAATGCTCCTTTGGGAATCTCAAAAAGCTCGAAGCAGACCAGTCTGTTTTAATACAATTCGCAGATAACCTGTCTCGCTTTCCGTGAGAGTGTAACTCGCAAGGTACGTGGCGGTATACATTTACGCAGAGTTAACTCGACCATGTCCATTTGATGCTAGTATTGGTGTGACGAGCAGTCCATGGGCCGCCTGGTTGTTTGTCGATGTCACATGATTTTCAGTACAAATGTCAAGCTTCGGTTTAGTCCAAATAAGAAAGTGCGATTTGGGAGCTACCCTCGTGACGGTTTGATCAGCCAATTCCGTTGCAAACTAAGTGGTGGGCGTTCAACAAACGTTCAGTGACAAACTGGTCATGAAAAGAATGGTTCCACTGTGCTCATTTCATACCGTCAATGTTTAGGCCAGATAAATTTAACCTCCCAGTCTCAAGATAGTATTTCGCCAGTTAGTTTCTTAGATTAGAGCATCATTCTGAGACAGATGTGCGCCGCTCCAAAAAATTTGCTAAATTGATACATCTGGATACTGTGAATGTTGCTACATGTGCTGTGACGTGATAGTCTTACTTCGTGTCACGTGCACTGTCGGCAAATCCTCTTGGAAAGATTATGGTCCGGCGCTTCCACTACATCAGCTCGTCATACTTGGGCATAGCTAATGACGTCTTAATGAGATATCGCCCATCTTCGCACGAGAAGAAATCACGGTAGACAAATGCAGTTCTGCGTTTTCATTTTCTAGTTCCACGTCCCGTATGTTTGCCTATTCATATGAGCCTCTTTGACCTCCACAAAACTGGCAGACGTGGAAGAGAAATGCGACGAACAGAGAAGCCAAACCAGGATTACTTAATACCGGGACTACACCTTGACGTGGTGTGACGGCTTGCGTGCCTCCATGATCCAACGAGCTATACAGGATGGCTTACCTCAAGCCGAAGATCCAATCATGCCTGGAAGGTCAATGGGTAGAGGCCTGACGAAGTAGTCTCCTGGTCCTCCGAGTTGGGGGTTGATCTGAGTTAGCAGCTCAGTCGTAAAAACGAGTGGAAGACTAATTGATCCAAGTAGATGGGCTCCGACTCAGCTATTTCCCGCTGCGTTGCGGTCAGGTTCTTGTCAGAACCAAAGGCTTTGGTTGAGAACCCTAATCTTTCTCCTGCTTAGCGGCTGGACTCCCTAGCAGTACCCGTCCATTATTCCCCATGAGTTACACGCCTACAAATAATTCTATACTGCATCGGTCGTCGCGCAGGATAATCCGGACCGCGCTGCCCATTGCATCAAGCGCTGGTGGGGTTGGTAGTGGTAAGTATGCTACTGCTCAGAGTTCCCTCTCTTTTATTCAAC
>LUCM01007054.1:32965-99140 GCA_008360955.1 Fasciolopsis buskii
GTGCTGTAGTGCGTTCAGTTCTGTTGTACGGTTGCGAGACGTGGAGTATGCGTGTGGGCGATGTTCGTCGGTTGGAGGTTTTCGACAACCGATGTTTACGTAGTATGGCTATGACTGGATCGAGTGACCGGGTGAGTAATATTGAGGTTAGGAATCTGGTATTGGGTGCCACTTCTGAAAATTGCTTGTTTCAGCGTATGAAAGTTAGTGGACTACGCTGGTTGGATCACGTGTTGCGTATGACGAACACTCGTCTACTATATCGTGCCCTATTTTATGTTCCTCCTAAAGGATGAGAGAAGCCATGCGGAGGCCAACAGATGACGTGGCAACGTGGGATGAGAAAATGTACAGCGAAGTTAGGTAAAGTAGGTGTCTCACGCCTTCGTGGTTGGGGTCCGAAAGACTTGTCGACTTGCTGGCTGGAGACACTGAGGGATGTGGCAGTGAACCGCGAACAATGGCGATCGTGTCATTATTTTCTATCGAATCAGAATGATTGAGAAAGTGCGTTTGCACAGTTAGACTGTGTTCCGTGTGTTGACTGCAGCAGCATCATATCCTTTCCCGTCGGTGTAGGTCCACTCCCTGTTCCCATTGGATATTCACTCTTTTAATATAAACGTGTAACTCTGGGGAAAGGCAGCGGTCAGTGAGGCTTGCCTTGCTGTTTAACGCTGAACGATGATGACTTAATACCGGGCGGTTTTTCTTTCGCGATTGACAGTGACTGGCTGAAACGATGGATCCAAAAGTACAGATGATTAACGACATTAATGATCAAGTGAGGACTTACACTGTGGTGAATCTAAGATACTTGGATATGGATTTATTATTGTTAAGTCTCATAAACACTGTTCAGCGGCTGCTTTCCGTCATGAATCGCGTTATCAATCTAACGACCATGTTTCAACCGAGAAGACATTTCAGAATAGTTTTAGAGGATTTTGCCCTCATGTATTTGGATAGACGAACGGTAAAAATCGATTATCTGAACCAATAAGCCAATATTTCCTGTATTTACGGAAGGAACTAGGTCAGAGATGGCTTCGAAATTCTCCTGGGGAGTAGGCGATTGTTTGGAAAGAGGAATAAGATCGTTTTTCATAAGTTCCTTTTTTGTTTCGTGCGCTACAGTCGGGCCGTGTCAGCGGACAATCCGCGGTCAATCTAGGACACGAAGACAAAATAACACTTATGGGAGGCAAGCGGAGTAAATTTTGCCGTGAAGTTTTATCACTCAGCTTTGGTCGTGCATGAGGGCAAAATATGTGGGATGAAGTGACGAATGGCAGCTTGTGAGTTTAAACCACATGATTAACAATGAAAAGGCCTTAGAGATATCGGGAGAACCCATGTCGACAAGAAGGCTTTCTATCCCAAAACAATAGCACAAATCTCCTCACCCAGTCAGAATTATTAAAGAGCAAAATGGGATTATAGGAAGATCAAATTTCTCTGACGATCACGAAATTTCATTGATTTGAGCCTAGCGCTGAAAGTGGGCTACTGCTGATGGGAAACAAACCAAATTCTGAATACCACAAAAAATTCTTGATAAATGAAACGTCACTACTATTCATAGAACAACTAATACCAGGATCATTTAGTGGCGCCATTACCTCCCACGGCTGGCGGAAAAACGAAATGGTGGCAATCAAACTATAGGATTTTTCAAATTTTAATGTTACTGGTCGTTACCCTCACCGTGATTTGCTGATCAACACATACAGGGAAAGGGTGTCGGAAAGTTGAACTAACCACGGGAATAAAGGAATTGGGGAGAGGCGGTGCGTTTTTATGCATGTTCATAGTATGAACAATTGACCAAATGAAACCGGAGACTGTTCTCCAGAGGCCCCGGGCCACTAAACGGCCAATTAGCAAGACTTGGATGAGGAAGCAACCAGAAGTCGCCTATTCAGGACGTTGTTAATTGTTCCCTTTCTCTGTGGACATCGGACACACGAGGACTTTCCGTACCACTTTCGCATTGATAAAGCAAATCGATGTGAAGATTTTCCTTTGATCATCCTGATCATAGTTCGCGCACGAGGTTGGCCAAAGCCGTCAGCTGCAAGTGGCTGAATAGTAAAGTACAGAGTAATCAGAATTAGTCAGTGGATTCATAAGGAAAAACTGATTCCTCATTCTGTGAGAGTTAATCAAGTGTTATTAAGTTGAACTGGGCACATGGTTCACTTAAAGTAGGCAAAATAAAACAAGTGCTAAGAACTATCAGTGAACTGCATTGGACAAGAAGTATTCATGTTTGATGAACGTGGAAGAAATGATCATACGGCGGGCTGAGAGTATGATGAAAATTTACGTATCCATACGATGGGCAACAATCACTGAACTCTGGAATTTCGGGTTCCACTGTCACTGTAAGCGTCTCCGAAAAGTTGACAGCAAATCATTTTTGTTAAGTAGACGCACTATTCCAGGCTTCGTCTCAAAATTTGTTAAACACTGTCAGTGTGATCTGGTATGCTGGTTTTATAGTTGGGTTTTGAATAATTCAATCTAAAAAAGCGGAAAATTGAGATGAAGCGGAGAAAACAATCAAATCCGTAAATGAAAACCTCGTACAAAAGTGGTTGTTATGTGCATCCGTGGATATTTCGAGCTAACGTGGGTCAGTGAGAGTTCGACAGCGCGTGATTCTGACATGCACGCTGCACTGATGGCTTGTAGAACAGTACAAAATATTCACTTCCGTAATGGCTTACTCGATAGTAGTTGAATGCTGATAATCGAACTACAGCAAATCGAAAATTTGGCGTATTTGCGAGCAGCACAGAAAATGCAAGCGCGGCTATTGAATGCAAGTAATTTGTTCCTGGCATCTCAGTATCACGGAAATTGCTATCGGGATAAAGAATTTAGTAGAGCCTTGGTGCTCGTTAAACCTTTGACCATCACTACAGATTAAAGATGGTGATGTAACTTAAGAATTTCCGAAGTACTGAATTTCCATTGCAGTCGGTGTTTCTGAGATGAAGTCAAAAATGGCTTTCTGTTGTGCAGGAAGCTGAAAGACCTGATTAATTTTCGTTACGGAGTGTCCTACAACCGATTACCTTCACGCTGCTCAACCCATACAGAAGCTCTTTAGTAAAAATTGTTATAGGTAGTTAATTATTGTGCATAAGGCCGGCGTTAGAATAACAACAGGAACAATAATTTCAGAAAAATTGTTTAGCCGTACTACGATTTAAACTTTGAACATACATAATTATAGGCCACTAGTTTTATCTGCTTGCCCAATGCAGGTCAAATTTTCACCCCTAAAGCTGTGCGGTTGTTTAGCTTGGCAAGCGATGCTTTTGTTATTCGACGAGTCCACCCGATGGAGTAGCGTCAGCTATAATTACCTTTTGTTTGCTGAATTGCATTCAACAACAATTAGTTCACCACTGATTAGTATGAAGGTATTCAGAGTACACGAATATTTCATTAGGGCTATTAGTTAAATTTATTTGGGGATCAAATGCAAGGTAATGCTGATCGAGAAAACACAAGTTGGCGAACAAGCTTGTGTTTTCTCAATGTGCTCAGTGGTAATTTTCAAGTAATGCTGATCATCAGAGTTCAAACCAACGAGTACCCTGTAACCCACTGTTGTACGTTGGGGACATAAATTTTGCCGGCATTTCGACTACCCCGGGGGTGTCTTCTTTAAAATAGATTTTACAATCAAATTGTTTTAAGTACTGGATCAACGGATGTCTTGTGTTGTGCGTGTGCGCTCATACTCGTTTATGGATTGTGTGGTAGTGTCAGGGATACTCGGGTGTTCGTCGCACCTAGCAACATCGCTTAACGCAAGGTCAGTTCAGGTCAAATTTAAGTAGCGAATACTGGGTTACTTCATTTGCAATGATTTTAATAACGCCCACAAAGCGACATCTCTTTCACTTCATTAAGGCTAATGCAAGCCGAGCGAGCTCATATTACCCGCGATTCAGCGTACAGTCACAAAGATCTGATATTACGAATGTTCACCCTGAACCTAAGGTATAGCGTATGAATTCTTCAGTGCATTCCGAACACCATTAGGACACGATATACTTAAATATTTTTTTTAAAGATCATTCGAATCGGACGTGAAGTAGAACTATTTGGGCTCATTTTAGTGTGTAAACTTTTTCACTGACTATTACTTAACCGACTTAATTGTGGTTCACCTAGGATAATATTTTTGCCCAGTTCCTGGATTGATTGCCCATATGGCCTCAAATTACGAAACTCCTGGACAGTTTCTCGTGGCTAAGCGGATATCAGCTCTCTGCGATTGCTATCCTAGTTGATAATGACTCGAAATGCAATGTGCGAATCTTTAAAGGCAGTGCAAAGCTCTTAAACCACGTTATTTGTTGTAATTCATCGTGCTTTTATCAGTTAGACTGTGACAGAGCACCAAGAATCATCATTCTTGATAGCCAAGTTCCCGTTGCTATTTGTTATTACTGCGGATAAATACAGTTTATTCACATCTACTAGAAGGAAAAGCACTAGGAGATGAGGAGAAAAGCTCGTGTAACCTCGTGACCTCAGTGACATCTAGACAAATCTACAAATGCTAATTTCGGAATTAATAATTCAAAATTTGTAAATCCGCCTGCAACTTCGCCAATATTTTTGAAGTACTGCACGTTTGTGGACTGCATTCCGCAATTGCTGACTTCCTATGTATTTTCGTAATTGCTACTGTTTGATATTTACCCAACAAAAATCGATAGACATGAAAATGATCTAAGATCGCCTTGCGGACAGAGCGGCCTGCATAAAATTTACCGGATCATGATAGAACTCGTTGAATTCGAAGTGACATCTCGTCTTCGAATGGCCAAGCTAATTTTAGTTTGTCCATCGGCAACCGGCAATCAAATCACATTAGTGCATTTGGTAGCCAAACCGGCTTCACTTCAACGCACCGGTTTGCATTCTGTGTTTCTTAAAGTCCAGTTCGAAGTGATCCATCCTGAATAAGATGGGAATGGCATGGAAAAAACCGGTACACATTTCAGCACATACCAAACCCATCAAATATCCAGCCAAAGAGGGTCTGTTTGTTTACTTGGACCAGAGAAAATGTAGACCTTCATGATTTACTATTTTAAAACCTGGGTGAAAAAAGCACATACCGACACCAACTTTATGAAAAGTTAGCAACAAACCTCCGGTTTTACCAACTGTATATTAGACAAGAAAACCCAACTTAAAATCGTAACGCCGTCATATTCTGTCTTTGTATAAGTCTGAGTAAAGATCACGGCAAGGGACTAAAACAATAAGCGAAAATGAAGGAAAAAGAAACAATGTTTTTGGTTCACCACACACGTTAGTTTTTCTAACATCTATCCCTACTTCGCCCGCTATCCGTCAAGATCCATGATTCTTCTGTGAGTTTTACTACCCGAAGTTTGACTTTGGGGGCCATACCCCAAGCCACCGATCAAACTGTCTAACCAAGATCTGAGTATTGTGTAACCCACTGGTGCCCGGTGACTGATAGCTCGGTTCACATGACCTTCGACTGGGGCTATATGTCCTGGGGTCCAGTACCCCATACCCTTATGCCACGGAAGCCGTTAAGCTTGCAATCGTATGATTCGTCTGCCGACCACGATGATATGGAATCAAGATTTAGCCATACCTCCTAGACTGATTACCAAAGACCAGTCAGTTGGTGGAGAACGTCGATCATTTATCTTCCTTCTTGAGCTTTAGCGGGAACATTGCTTCGATAAGGCGACACGTAGGAGTTTCTCACCAGAGGCTATTTTGGACGCAGCTCATTTGGGAGCATTCCGAGAAGCAATCAGGGCGAGTAGCCATCCTAGGGCTGTAGACACCTAACCCCGACTTTACCAGGGCATCCGGTGTTACGTCATTTGCGAGACTAGGTTCTCAAAGCCATGAGCACCAGTAACAAAACAACAGAGCACTTCTTACCTTGTTGTTCCAACAGGAATGTGACAAAAAAGCAAATAAGTCTTTAAGGTTTTGGTTGACACGTTAAGCCTTTCTCGAGAAGATTCCTTAATATCTTTATACTGATCAGAACAATTATCAACAATAATTTTATCGTAGTAAATAATCTGGTGCATAACGGTATTGTAAAGGTGTGTATGCACCTACATATATATATATATATACTATATTATGTATTATACATCGGCTTGAAAACAAGCATGGTGTCAATGCAAAAACATGTAAATATAACTGCAGAAGGGGGAAAAATTAGTAATAATAAGCCACAACAAACGAACTGTTCTTCTGTGTTGTCACCGCACACATTTCGTAATTTTTCAGTTGTTTTCGGATTAGTTTCAAGGGGGGCGGGTAAAGGCTACAGATAAGCCACACAACACTCGTACCGCTGACTCCAGTTCCGAGCCACATCTCCCGGCGTCTCCCCATCTCGTGGGCCCCAATGGCGAAGGCGTGAAGTCCCAACAGAGGACAGAGCCGAAACTAACTTCAACATACCTATAGGCCAAGTGATAACCTCACCGCCACATCACTTATTCCAGCCTTGCTTAACACGCGCAAAAAGGAGCGCGAAAAGGTAGATGATGGCTAGGCATGCGCAACATGTGTCCAAGCTACCGAAGGCGATGCAGACCGATTGTCTTAGTCAGGGGATAACTGTCTGCACCCAACACACGACGACGCACTTCGTCAGTGCTCACCCGATGTTCCTACGAAACACGCGCAACGTTTCGGAGACTCCGATGGTCGAAACAAAAGATCGCCGGACACCCTCAACGCGGATAGGTCAAGTCTCGCAATCGCAAAATAGAACAAACAGTGTCATAGTGCAGACTTATCAACAGAGTCAAGGGCTGCGTAAATATCGAATAACAAGATCTTAGAGGTAGGAAGCTGACCAGTGGGTGTATTATCAATGATTAAATGCACTGAATGAATGCAAGCTAAGTTCAAATCGAACAGCTTCCAAGGTAATCATCCTTGAGCAGAAATTTGTTTTATTGAACCTAATACTGTGCTCGTTTGACGCAGGGAGTCTCTCATTTCAGTGTGAACTCAAACACATATCTGAATTTGATGCAGTTTACGCCATTTCTTTTCATCCAACTCTACTGTTCCGAACGTTAAACTTGCGCACATCTTCCGGGTTAAATATGCAGACTGTCGCCAAGTATTAGAGATTACCCATAAATTTAAGAACCGCGGTTGAGTAAAAATAGCTTGCGATTTGCAGGAGCAGCTTTAGAATGTCTGTAGGGTATGGATCCAATCACGGTGGATAACTGGCTCATCGAACTCTCAAAGTACTTTTACAGTTGCGCCTGATGACATCGTCATTATGATAAGCAACGCCTTGGGAGGGTAGATGGTGTCTCAAATTCAAATGGGCTAAGTAGTACGGGGGATTTATTATGGAAATATTGCTTTGAAGCTGTGGTAACGTGGACGGTGTTGCTGTCTTACACGTTGTTGCGACGTTCCTCTGGCTGGTTCTCCAAAACTTTGCGCCCTCCAGATGTCCTTCTGGCGACTCTTCCGTTTACCCTCGTATCTGCTAACCAAACGCCGAATCATCACCCAACTAGAATTGGCTTCGTCCAGTTGATTCAGTGCATGACTTATCAGAGATCACGTGACATCTAAGCAAACGCTTGGAACCATGTACTGTGCTTGTGCAACTGCTTTCAGTACCGTGGTCGAGACTTATTTTATCTGTATGTTTTCCAATGCAGCTCGTGATCTTTATAATCTTTCACCCTTTCATGTATTCACACTTCCATGATTCTCGCGCTTGCACTTTTCTCTCTCTTTCTTCAACCCTATAATTCACACAACTTGCTTCAAATTGGCTTTGCTAAAACCATAATCTTTCGGTTCGTTTTCAACTGGATGAGCTTTGTTGCTGGTTTACCCATTCATTGCAAACTAAAACTGCACATATACTTTTCGTTACTCGCAACTATACATACAAATGCCTGAAGCGATTTTTTGAAAAGAAATGTGTACAATTTCCAAAGTTTCATCATCTTATCCGTGAAACAGCTTCGGACGGCTTAGAATGAAAGTATGACACCTCGAGGCGTGAGGGTCACAACTTACTAGACCTGTGTTTATAAGGTGCGAAACTTGTGTGGAAACGTTTCTTACACAGGTCAACGCAAAAGTCACGATTTAAAAAATAGTTGTTTGGTCCATTGAAACGTATGTCACTGACAAAAAGCAGATTTATTCAATGTTTAGTCTTCACTGGATTCCGGTCGCCCAGCTCGGTGTTTAGATTGCAAACGTTTCATCACTAGCCGAGGTGACATATTCAGGGCACGTGTGCACTTGTTCAAGGTCAAAGCCAATGGCAACTCTATAAATGGAGAAGAACCTCCAACATTTTAGTGCCCCCGATCTGGAAACCGTGCGCCTGTTCTCCACTTGATCTCTGTCGGTTTGACCTTTGACCTCAGAAGATTTGCATATGGCTTGTGAAGTTTGATCCGTTTAGTTGTGTGGCTCTGTTCTTATTTCAAATAGGTGGATATTGTATGATTCATCCCCGTAGACAGGTCCGTATAGATGACTCATGTTTATGATTATGAGTCTGTATGGCTTCATTTTCGGTTCTCTTAGTTAACTGAGTTGTCTGCCTCTCATCTGGATGTACAGTTGATCCAATTCGACGCGAATTATTTGAAGAATACCAGGCTTCTAAAAGCTTCCTTGAATGCTTTGTAGTTGCATGATCCAAGATCTCAACTTCATCCAGATTGAATTTGTCTTTCTAGGTCTTCGTGGACTACTAGAATGTACAAGCACAAACTAGCTAAAGTAAGACACGACCCACTCCTTGTCATACCCACGAGACAGAACCGGATCCTTGCACGGAACGAGTAGGGCGAAGGTGATATAAACTGCCTTTTGCTTTAGCCCATCTCACAGGATGATTGTATGAGTTACTATGTGTGTTCTTGAATACACAGCGCTCTTTTGGCTCTTATCAACCTGAGGCCTCCAATCATCAGTCAAAGCGGAGGATACATGACAGCGCTAAGGGCGATTTTCTCCCACGATCGAGGAAACTGGTCACGGGAGAGAAAAGATATGCGAGGACCTTTAGTGTGGGATCAATGGTGTCTGCGTAATGCCGATGAAATATGGAGCCAGAATGATATCATTAATCCCGATTCTAGGTTAGAGGTTCTAGGAATCGGATCTCGGTTTTCGGTGGTCGGACTAAATTATAGTAGATTATGGGGATCGAGGCTTGTCCTGAGCTTACCTGTGAATCGAGTAGGTTGGAGTGCGAAGCGGTCAGCTGCAAGTTGTGGTCCAGCAGTCGGTCGAAATGGTCAGTTCATACCATAAACCTTGAAACAAAGTCCTCCATTTTCATTTTCTGTCCTGCAGCACAGTCTATTCAGGAGAGGGGAAACGATGGCGAGAAGTGACGAGAGATCGATCGGCAGGTAAACAATTAGTGAACCATAGAATAGTGGAAAGAATTTGAATGCAAGAACGTCACTGACTGTGCCATTGGGCAATATCGCCTACGGTCTCCGGCCACCTCTTAAAGAGAGAGAGAACGGCAAACCGGCAGCCTTTTTCCATGTCACTGATCGACCACTTCAACTTATCATTGTCCCTTTGTTCTGAGAAGTTGGTTCTGTGCGGTGTTGCTAGTAAAACCAGAGCAAAGCAATGCACGGTTACTCCCTGCAAAATTTTAACTGTTTTGAATTGTTGACCTACAAGCTAGTTACGTCTAAAGTTATTGCGGAATTGCGTACTGAGCGGCTAGAAACAGAATAAGCGTCCGGGTGGATTAACAATCGATTTTCCAATAGATAATGCTACATCCGCAGGGAATTTAATTGGCTTTGTTAACTCACTTGCGAGCGGATTAAACGAAATTTCATCACTAACCACGGGGAAATTTATTTGAAGCGTACAGCGACAACACACTTCCAAGCTAGCCGTAGATCGTGACAGAACAGATGTCAGCAAATTAAGTTGTATTATGTATTCTAGTTAATTTTTTTCTCTGATGAATTGGAAAGGACTTTTGGAATGAAACTTAGTGTAGAGAAGACAATTCCCCTTCCTCGAAACGCGAAACTTATTTATTTCTTGCATGCAAATCCGTATGTCGTATGTTTGTGTGCAAGTGGTTTTAGTGTTGACCACCTCAGACCAGAAATCCAGTGTACACTAGCGACAGAGGACAACGACATTTTGATTCACATGACTGAATGATGAAATAAAATCACTTTTCCAGTACACGCCACCATATTCTGCTTACAGCTAGAGCCTGGCAATGTTTCTCGTCATAAGTACCGGCAAACCGTTGCGCGCATTTTACCCTTGTAAATCTAAAACTGCCGATGAGGGGAGACCAACCCACTCGAATCCGATAAAGATTTTCGTACGACCGAGGCAGGATGGGTGTGTAGATTTTGGGGTATTATTTGCCTGCCTGATCGAACCGGTCTGTGGGCTGGCCATCAGTGACATTTTGCCGAGGAATTTTGTTTTCTCCAAAGTGCATCCATACGATTGGCTTGTCTGTCATGAATGGGCAATTGTGGGATAGTTCTGACATCCCAGTTGCCGTATCGAGTGAATGCTAATGTAATGGTTTGACTTTTATTGCCTGGCTTAACTGTATATCTGTTTATTTCTTTTGTTGTTGTTATTGCTGATGGCAGTGTTTTTTTTGTTCATCATGCTATTTTTGAAGAACTACTAACCATCACAAAATGTGATATGTTTGGAATAGGATGCAGGACAGAAAAGCGAGATTTATTTCACTCAGGTTGTCATTGCCCTCCGGATGCTTACATGTAACGGTCACTTGAACGAATTTAAATTTAACGCAGGCTAATACAGTCGATTATGAGATTTTACAACGTTTTGAGAGGTTTTACTAGCATATGTTTGCATTTCAGTGAAAATAGAATAAGTTATAAATTTCTACTCACCAAGAAACAGAAATATCATCAATAAAAGGAAATTACAGATTCAACGCAATGTGAGCCAGAGAATAGTGGTCCGTCACCTACCGAATCTTTGCTTATCAGCGCTCGACCGAGAGAGCAGGCATGCGAATTTTTGCAGAAGTTAATTCTAGGTGGCTAAAAGGGGAAAGAGGATCTAGTTCCGGGTTTGGAACGACATGAGAAGTGATCGGCACGTAGAAGTCGTAGAGGATCTATGAGAACCATTGCCACAAATTTTTCATAGACACCTGCATGTTGGACATACCCCGTTGATCACAGCAGATGGAAAAAATACAGCTAATCAGGAGAACATCATGGAATAATCTTTTAGTCTCCTTACTAGTCCAGGAAATGTTGCACGAGGAAACCAAAATGAGGTTAGTAAGACGTACAGAGAACCAAACGCAAAAATAACACTAAACGTAACACGGAACTGCCTTGGACTTCGGATTTGAAAATACGGACTCCGCAGTTCGGATGCGGTCAGTACTGTCCGAAGATCAGTGAACATTGAAGGCCAGAGCAACCCCAATATACTTGTCCGACTAGACTTTCCTCCAAATTGCCTATTCTGGATTAGTCCGGTAAATTAGTCAATAAGTCATATTAACAAATTGGATGGAGAATCAAAAGCGTGAAGTAGTTTAAGTAAACTTGACCTTGGATTGGAATCCGAAGTGGAGGAACAAACGATAAGAAGGCCTCTAAAGGATTTTGTATAATTCATTGAAATTTTCTGTTACAATTCTGCGAACAGCAGCGTAGTTCTTCGGATTAGCGTAGTTAATTGAATGCGATGAATTAAGGACTGTTTGTTCGGAACACGGCCAGTTTGAAAAGTCGATTGGTTAGAAAGAGGCTTTCGACAAAGAACGATGGGATCACTGTGCGTTGTAGTTTTGAGTTGGAAAAACTATTATTTCGACTTTGATCAACTCAGTTATCTCAATCAGACTGAATTCGACCAAAGTCTAATTACATCGGGCAGTCACTTTGCCAGTAAGTGTTTGCATTTGGCGCTGGGGACTGAAGTGACTTCGTGAATCGTTTCTGAAAACAGGAAGAGATTATGAAGCCAATATCCCAATATCTTTTCCTGAGCACTACTAAGCCTCTTGATGGGACCTCTTTGATTACCTGGAGGGTGTCCTCATTCACGACATGTCTGGTATCTGCAAGGTGTGGTACAATTAAACTGGAAGTAGTTGGTTTTTCCTGGATTCCTGACTAAGTTGGTTCGTGTTCTTTGTGACGGTCAGAAAACGATCGTTTCTCGACCTGTGTAGCTTGCCATAAATGAACGAACAAAGTAACATTCAATTTTGAGTCGAACACCTTGGCCAATACTCTACCGGCAGTCTCTCAACGACTTGCTGAACTTCATAACATGGTATTGCACCTATCCGTCACTGATTTGTTACTACTACTACTACTACTACTACTACTACTACTACTACTACTACTACTACTATTACTACTACCACTACTACTACTACTACTACTACTTCTACTACTACTACTGCTGCTGCTACTACTACTACAAACCAAGTAGCCAAGATCTGTAAGCCATGTGCAAAGCCTTCGTCGTACTTAGGCTAATTGCGGAGAAGTCATCTATCGGTAGGGGTCGATCGCTTGTGCTAGCGTCCCGTAGCCGTGCAAATCAGTGAAGGATAGGCCCAATATTGTGTGATGAAGTTCAACAAACCGTTCGGAGCCTGCCCGGTAGCGTAANACTACTACTACTACTACTACTACTACTACTACTACTACTACTACTACTACTACTACTACTACTACTACTACTACTACTACTACTACTACTACTACTACTATTACTACTACCACTACTACTACTACTACTACTACTTCTACTACTACTACTGCTACTGCTACTACTACTACAAACCAAGTAGCCAAGATCTGTAAGCCATGTGCAAAGCCTTCGTCGTACTTAGGCTAATTGCGGAGAAGTCATCTATCGGTAGGGGTCGATCGCTTGTGCTAGCGTCCCGTAGCCGTGCAAATCAGTGAAGGATAGGCCCAATATTGTGTGATGAAGTTCAACAAACCGTTCGGAGCCTGCCCGGTAGCGTAATGGCTAAGGCTCAAATCGGCCAGGGTTCGCGTCCCAGTTCGGGCGCGGTGGATATGCACTACTAATGATGAAACAGATGTACAATGGTTCTGTGGATCCTTAATGGTGAGTTCAGCGATGATATCACTTGGTGAGTTATTTCATGAAAACGTACAATTGTAGTTGAAATCACGACAAAGAGTTTACCTTTGGAGTTTGGATAGATTATTGAATGGATAATAAGTTTCTCGCCTTTTCTTTCTCTCCATAAGCTTAGTCTGGTCTCCTAAGATATCGTTCATTTTGTTTAGACTTCACACATCTGTCGAATGACTTGCAAATAAAAAATGTTAAACTTGATATCGTAGTCTGTGTACTCCTGTGGAGTTCATAGACTAGCTGTAAATGATCCGGGGAAGTTGCCGAGTACTTTAAGTGACGGCTGAGTATGACGTGCTCGGTGAGTTATACGCAAAAATAATTATGGATGTTTTCTTTTCGGGAATCCTGGTAACTGTTGTTGCTCTCTCGGTGAGCTAAATCCGGGTAAGAATAAGGAGGCTTGTTAACCAGGGAGATCGTAAATTCAGGCAGAATATGGGACCGTATTTAATAATATGTCAAGATAAAAAGTTTTGCCCGACCGTGGACTGAAAAGTTGGTAATTTTACAGACAAATTAAAAGCCTCATTCTAATTTTTAGATTTCATGTGAGCACGGTCAATGGATGAGCATGATAAAGGGGCACATGTCGGAGGGTTTAATGAATACGGGTTTGAGGACATGGATACTGAATTGTGAAATAGGATAAACTTGTTTTCCAGTCCGAATTCACTTCCGCAATATTTGTGCATCTCAACTGCTTAGACGTTGATCAGCAAGGATCTGGTCGACAAGTTTGATCGCATTTTTTGTTTCAAAAATATGACAAATCCTTCAGAGTTTTGATGTCACCAAACTTGTATGCTTGATTTTGCACTCGATGCATTCGTCCCATATTGAGTGATGCCGCCGTCTTGTTGGACACTAAAGCGTCTCAAAGAGGCACCAAAAATTAGAAATCTTTCAATTATTCAGATTGAAATGTCACACGGAGTTGGAAACCGCAGAAATGAATGAAAACTGTGTCTGGAAAGCGAAAAGTTCGGGGAAATCAGTTTGCGCAAAGGAAACTCTTTCTGCTCAGATTAGACAAAAGCTTTGAAAGTTTGATCAAAACAAATATTTCATCTCACACTGGCGACACAACGATCGTTGTTACAGAAAGCAACGCCGAGTTTGACAGGAAAAATAGATTGGTTTGAGAGCACTCCGCTAAGATTTACAGTTCCACGATTGGGTGAGAGACATAAATCACCCAGGTCATAAATAGTCATCGAGGATGAAGAACCGCGGTTAAAATCTACTACTGAATGCCGTTTTCCCCGTAGAAGAGGACGACTGAAATGAGTGAGTAGATCTAAATAAAGACTGATTTCAAAATGAGAAGCAAAAGTTTCGGATGGCAGAACGACTAGAACGGCAAAATCTAAGTTGGTAAGAGACAGTTACGCAACTAGCATCGCTACATGAGTAAGAGACGAGTATATTTGGTCTCCCATATTATGAATCACATCCACACACAGGTAGATCCTTCGCATTGTCTTCTGCTCTGTGGAAAGTAGTCAAATCCATCAGTAGACACGACGAAGAAGCTCATGTTAGTATTCACCCTGGATTCTTGTATGCATGCGATGTTATGAATTCAGTGTGTGCAACAATTCAACCATCCTCCCAAGTAAAGAACTCCAGTTAGTGTTGATTATCAATCGAACTATCCGCTGTTGGCTAATATGCGAATGAGGAAAACCTGCCAGTTTGCGCGATAACTTTCCCTCGGAAGAACATCAGATCTCGGGTGGAAAAAATCAACGATATGTAAAGACGTACCATCCATAATTTGAGATTCGCAGTGTAGACTAAATTCTTTCGGGCAAAAGCGACGAGATGACTCACGCTAACCCAGGAAACGTCCGAAAACAGTGGCAGTGGATAACACGACCGGGTGTGGCGCAGCCAGTCTAGGCGCGCGCACAAACCAAAAACCGCCCCGGGAATGTGCGACATTATGTCATTTAGTCCAAGCAAATTTTTACTGTTTGTTTGACCGACTGATTTTCGTTTGTCTGTGGTATTGTGACCAGTGTGATTGGTTGAAGATTCACACTACAGAACAGAACTGTACCTTTCTTGAAACCATCCGACTGACTGGTGAACACTGACTGAAGTAGTTTGTACAATTTCAATTTCGGCGAAATCTGGTTTTGAATGCGGTCTGGCAAAGTTGGCAAATTTTACGGTATCCAAATGCTAAAAGCCACCGATCTTACAGTGACTGGAAACGGTATGCGCGTTATCAGCAACTTTGAGACTACGCCGATGGACTACATACAACATACGTCTGAATCAATTTGACAAACTAGTGTTATTTAAGTAGCAGAGGACTGAAACTGCTTCTGGACAGGTGCACTATACAGTACTGGTGGCGGAAGAACCAATAAAACTATGAACGTGCTTTACAGTTGTTACATCCTACTCTTCGTGAATTGGTAGTATTTGCGTGGAATTACCAGCATTAGCCTAAAATTTACCCTCAGGGTGCGACACCCAGTGAAAAACAAGAGCTTTCTATTGCGTAGTTCTAATGTTCAATAAGCCATTTAGGATCAGGCAGGGTAGCTTTGGGAATGCGGCTCGAATTCTAATCGAGTCACGGTGGATATGGGATGATGCTAGGTTCCAATAAGTCTGATCACAAGGGACTTTGGTAACGACACGAATCGATCGAACTTTTCTAAGCAAATCAAACCAACGAAAGGAAACTACCCTTTAACAACACGCGAGTTCTTTTCATGTGTCCAAGGTGGGCTTTGAATAAATCGACCATATTTGCGTTTTTTAGTCTAGAACAGACAAAATTCAATATTTAAGTGTACTGTTTGATCCGCTTGGCATTTTTTAAGGAAAAACGAAGCCGTTATTCGAATTATTCATTTTTAAGCTTTTTTTCGACTATCTGATTTGATAAATACGGTCATAATCAACAATCATTGATTATATTCTTTTAGGTTTACCCTGAATGGGGTCACGTAGCATCTGTTAACTTGACTACTAGAAGACAGAATCTCATAAACGGTCAAACGGTTTGATCAAGTCTACCTATGAGTCATGTCTTTGATCAAAAGTCCGTTTCCCGTTGTTTACACATTTGGAACTGATGAATTTGATCACACTAACACTGCCAACCTAATTATTGGCAAACCTCTTTTCCGCCTTCATTCATGTGGTTAGCTCTGTGAATGATTGACTGATACCCACTGGGTGTTTATGCTGACCGAGTAATCTAAATTTCTACTCGATCCACGTAAGAATATGTCGGAATAATGTCCGATTTCTACTATCCTATGCGGTGAAAGCTGGAAGCAGTTTGATTGCTACTATTGTTGTACGTGATGACACCGTCACTCAGTGAATATATCCGTTGAGTGGATGAAATGTTCAGTTTAATTACTCACAAAATAAATCACATTGTTAACATTCTTTTAAGATGATGGTGATCGATAATCCGAAGAAAGGGGAAACCTGGCGAATGGTGATTTATTTGAAATGGTATAGAATGCATGTGAGACAGATTCGTGGGCTGTTCGATGTCATTCGACCAGGGTTTCGGGTTTTTGGAAAAGCACTAAGTTTCACACCGAACTGAATGAACGGATTCAATATATTATTCTTAATCAATAACGTGCATTCACTTGCTTACGGCAACTTTACTGTGTAGGCTGAAGACGAAGATAGTCAGTACTGATTTATCACAACCTTACCGCCCGTATCACGATTAAAGTTATCCCATCGAGATTTTTAATTCTGTTCAACACAATCAATCTTTTCTTCTGTATTTCTGGTCATCGGCCTAGGAGAGTGTTCTGAAATGGAAAAAGGAAGAAGCGTCCGCTCCACTCCGACCGCAATTCTTCAGACGATTCTATCTCACTGCCTTGATATTCAGTTCCCACTAACTCTAACGAGAAAAACCAAGTTGGTCAGACTGAAAAGTACATTTATTAATTAAAATCAAATTGATTATAATGGCATTCAATGACAGACATTCACTGATCGATTCTCTTACTGGCCGATTTGGTCTAGCGTTACTCGTTGGTTTTCTCACGCGGTATTCTAGCTAGCCTGTGTGATGTGTAATGCATAAGGTGAATCAAATTCCATTCCCCTAACATAGCACACCTTAACTGACGAAATTGAATTCGAGAACGGGACGTTAAAAAGTGGCAAACGGATTGACATTCGAATGGTATGTCTAATTGCACCGTATATCAGAGAATTCTCAATAATGCCTGTCACATTACGGAATACTGGCCGTGGTGAACGCCGCGTGCATGCATAATATGGGCCGGTAGTCGGGGGTCCTTAAATGAAATGTCCAAACATAAATCGGTGTGGTCTCCTGCCTCAGCTTGCACCTGTTATGCCCGGGGCAGTGACTCTCCGTACTCTGCCCGTTTAGTTTTTACGTTTCGAGTTTGCTTCCCGCTCTCCGTAAGGCTTTTCAAGTTTTGCATTCAGACCAACCGAATTGCCAACCCGAAGATGCTTCCTGTTAATGCGTAATTTTGCCTATTCGCTCATTGAACAAACTAGGCGCATCGGCACTGGAGCAATACTACCGTTCCTCCTTCGTAATTGATGAATGGAACACTTTTAATCAACCACTTTTATTCAGTGTTCCTAATGTCCAACTTTAAACTTACATTCGCTACTTTGTTCCTAAGTAGAACCATGACCAACTATGGTTGTAGTACAAATAAGTGTATCTAGACCAAAAATGAATTAAAAATATACTTATCTGACCCACAGTCCTAATGCTTGTACTTAGGTAACAGTAACCGCCCACAAAGTCTGTGATCGGTTGATCCATGTGCCCGCTAAATCCGTACGCTTCAGCCCCCGCAGTCGGCCAATGCTTGTCTTCGCTTTTCAAATGCCACTAGGACCGAAATTATTATTCGTAAATGTCATCTCAGCAAAAAATGAATCGAAATGTATAAATGCATCGGTTGTTTCTAGTGGACAATTCTGCCGTTTTTCGTCGTAACCGATTTGGGTAACATAGAACGCCTACACTAATAGGATTACTAGCTAGTTTTGTTAGTCGTGTATCGAACAGAGAATTTCCAAATTTTCGCCAGCTGAAAAATCTTATTTGATTTTTCCGATTCATTGTTTGATACTCGGCAAAATAACCTATAGAACTATACCATCATGTAGCTTTATTTGGCCACCATCGATAATGAGATGTAGCAAACGTTCTATTTCCACCACAAATCAGTTGGACATGATGACAGTTGATATATCAACCATGTCGATCTTCCACCTGGGCAGTCTGTTCCATCGCGAATGTGTTCATTCCCATTCGATTCGTCATCACGCATTGTCGTGCTAAATGCCTGTCGATCATACATCTGATGACTTGTCCAGATGATTGATAGCTTATCCCTTGCCACATAAAGTAGGCTAATTTGTCCAATTGAAAGCATGCGGACCGAAGTACGGTTCCAAGTGCATTCCAATCTGGTATCAACTGACTTCTGATTTAGATCGCTGCAAGTATCGCAACAAATAGGCGACCTGAATTCAACAACGTGATCAATGACCACGCTACGGTTGGAGAACGACACTGACGTAGGTGTTTCGACTCAATATGACCGGAAGCGATTTTGTTATCTGATCGGTGGATAAAGAGGTCACAATGTTATTACCATTGGATGGATCACAACTGGATCAGTTTCATTACTTCTCATCGAATAAGGTCTCAAAATTAAGTGATAGCAGACGTTTAGTAGATTGGATCCAAGTGGGATTTAGGGTACAACAAGATTCAGTGTGCAATGAGTTGTTTTCTTTTTTTGCGATTCCACAGGCAAGTGTTGGCTGCAAACTCCGTATGGACGCTCAGACAATGGAAAAAATTTGCCCAATCTGAATCCTATATATTTTATTCCTTCTCCTAACTACAATCAGCTTCTTATATGCTACCTAAATTGAGGCACTACTCTATGAATTTGTAATTACATGTCATTCCCCAACTAATAAGTTTCATTAGTCCGGACCGCCGAATAGCCTGCAGTCACTTGTGCATTGCTAGTTTTTACGTGTTTAAATTACTTTGGGTATCATCTAATTGGTTGTCTGTCTACTGGTCTTCTATAATTTGTCTGTTAGCTCTACATCAGACAGGCTGCATAATTGTTAAAGATTCCACTTCTTTCTTTATTCCAACTTGATGAAGAATAACGAATTCCCGTTGGCGGACAATCCAGTGGTTGAAAACCGTAAGTTAATCGATTCGAAGTCTGCCAATAACGAAAATTTTCGTGGCAGAACCCTGCGAGGATACTGGCCGCTGTTCTTTTATTTCTCCCTCCTTCTTCTGTTTCTCTCGCTCCTTCGCTGACATTCTTCAGATGTAAAGCGATTTTAGCCGGTCAACTGAGGACCAACAGCTTAGGCTTATGCCAGTCTTACCGGTTTTTCCACAATTGTTTTCCCGCTGCGTGCGCTTTTACTCTGGCATGTGTGGTTCACGGAAGCCGCCGATAAATAGAATCCCGGTGTTTTTTTCCATTGCTTTCTAGTCCTGAACTTACTTCGTGATCTAGTACAGCGGATTATAACCTCTCACAGACTCCGGCATGTCCACTGTGAATGTCACCCGCTGAGTCTCAACTCTTCCTCACACCTGACCCGCTTGTGCAAACCTGTGGTTCTTCCATGAAGCGATCAGGGTCATCGATATGCGCAACACTTCCCATTGAAGTGTGAATTTGAGGTCGCGCGATCCAATCCCAGACATGCGTAAGTATCCATGCATGTTGGAAACAATTCCACAAAATTTCCCTATGAATATTTAGATATGATCCTTCGTTTATTGTTTTCTTCATAAAGTTGAAACCAGTTAACTCGGAAACAACTGCTCCGAAACGAAAAGTTTCAGTGTTTTTATTTGCCATTTACATAAATTGGGGCATTTCTTATTTTGTACAAACCTGATTTAGCATTTGAACCAAATTAGAGGTGAAACTCAACAGTGACACGAAACAGCTCTGTGTTTGTCTCTATTTACGCCTCTTAGGTCGAAGACGTACACTTCTGGTTCACAAAGAGCTACGTGAATCACGCGCACTAAATTCGTTGTTCCCCTATTCAATGCAGCACTCAAAATATTCCTTTTCCTTTTCGAAACTTGTGTTAAAATCAACCATTATTAGACAACACTCATTATCTCGGAAGGTGAGATTGGTCATTGCACTGTTTTGCGGACTTATTCATCATGTTATATCAACGCTCGGCTGATCACTAAGAAATCTTGGAGTCACTATACGGCTGTTTCATTTGATCTAGAACGCCAGCCCGAGATAAACGATGTGAGTCAAAAGCCTCAGCCATTACGCTAACCGGACAAGTTTTTTGCGATCTTGTTGAACTTCACCACATGATGATGCTAAACCTATCCCTTAGCGGTTTTACCAGCCACGTGCCGCTGGCTCGCATAAAGCGATGCGGTGGATATGCAATGCTGACGACTCGTAACAAGTCAGTTGAAATAGCTGTGCAATTCTTCCATGGTTTCTTAATGGTCAGGTGAACACTGATGTCACATGTTTAATATTTTCGGAAACCGTATAATCTCCTTCTGCTAAAATACATTTTACTCATATTTGGGAGGGTGGTTGTCATGGCAATCAACCTACAGATAGGTATCATAGATCGATTAAGTTATTCATTAACTTTCCGTTTAGCCTCAGTTGTTCACTAACCTTGGGAATTCAACAAAGTTACCAGTTTATCATGGTTCCCATATTATGCTCTCAATAAACCCGGTTGTTGTACAGGGGCGAGCTGAAAACTTTGTGCAAACTTACATCTTCGCATATCATTTGGGCTGTTTTGCACCGAAGGTCGCGTTGAATATTCGATAAAAACAATCTAAATGCTCACCTTGGAGAATGATCAGCAGACTGGTGATGAAGCCACATTGCTTCCTCTCGTTGGTTAGAAGCATTGCACCAAACTTCAAGGACGAACAGTGCTTTGCTCCCGCACTTTGGAAACGGTGTAGACCGGCCAACTGGCCGATTCGACCGTTTTACATGGTCGAAAGCTCGTAAAATTTTTCCAGTGAATTTCCGGATCATTATATTTTGTGGATTTCCTTGAGACGAAAACGACGGTGACCGAGTTGAGAGTTTGCCGATTAAACAGATCAAATCAAAGAATTCGAACAGCGTTTGCATTTGTATTAGACCTGGCAAGTTTATCGACCGGATATCGTAGTGCAAGGATAAGATGGATGGAAACTAAAAACTCGTACTAATCGGTAAACTTTATAGAAAACGCTTCGGTCGCATCGGGTGCTGCCACAGAGCGGAACAAAACCGCTTGCCTAGGACAGGCTAAAAATTGAAAAATACAAAGTCCCAAATATGTAGGCTCAGGATCCGCATTTCTGTTGTGCCAAAATAGGCTCTACGTAGCACGCGGTCACATTTTTTCCATTGATCATTGCAGATGTGCGTTTTCCGGAAGGCGGTATGACCAAAATAGACGTTTTATGGATTGAAATTTCGGAAACGAAATTTCGAGATACATAAACTTACGTCACTGCTCATCATCTATACACTTAATAAGATGCTCGGACGTTTTACGTTTTTGTTCATCCAGTGGATCAGCAAAACCAACGAAAACGGATCATTTACTGACAGTTTGTGAACACCAACACAGGTAGTCTCCGGGTAAGAGTGTCAACACGATCCACCATTTAAGCACCCGAAATCTTCCTTGCGAAGTCGCTGTACGTTTTTATCAAATACACATGAAACAAGCTGAAAGATACCAGAGTTTTATTATTCACCTATAATTACCTAATCAGATCCACTGTTTCCTTTCATTAGTTTCAATCAACGCTTTTATCTCCCGCAGTTAAACTCTTTTGCAAGTGAACTGTGATCAGCAGTGTTGAAAAATGCAATCGGGCAAAAGTTGAGTATGTGGAGCGTACGAGAAGTGGCTGATTTTGTTAAACAGAAACTCCACCCGCATTATATCTACACCCACCGAAGCAGCAAGGTCTGTTCCTCTAACAGTGCATTCCATCTATATAGTCCTTATCGTTTGTTCGAGGAACGCATGAACCATGCCCGTGTATGGGTTCAAAATCAGCCGCGGTTTATAGCCTTTAAAATATGAACCTTACTGGTGCTGCTCATATCTAATGAATTTACTTTGCATAATTAGGAACTCCTGAGAATAGGCTTGCTTTTCCATCTGATTTCCGTGCCCAAAGAATTCTCCATTCTTGGAGTCCTTAACATTTGACCGCTCTCACTTTGTCGGAATGAAAAGATCCGCTTCCTCGTCTGGTCAATGTGCGTTTACCCAAATCACGAGAGTAGGCGTTTGGTTCCCTAATCACGAGGCAAAGATGAACCGGGTACTAGGGAAATTCCGCCCTGTTCAACTAACAAACACAGCCATCTTAACACTTCTTTCGAGTCTAGTGGCCCGTAACCAGAGTTTGAAATCTTTACGGTTGATTTATGCAGGAATTAGCTGCCATATTGCGTTCCAAGTGAAACAGAAATCTGAATGGGTCGGCGAATGGTAATCTAACTGGCATCTTTTCACAGCCTCAATTAACGTCTTAAACCAGGACATGGGAGGCTGCCTTTCGCTTACACGGGAGATGGTCTGTACCCTAGTCTACGGCAGTCACGTCCTCGGTCGCAAACTGTCTAATGCTACAAAAGCAATTTCTTCCCTTTGGCCAGGTATAACCATACCACGAAGTTACGACGAAAGTTGACTGTACAATTTAAAAACACCTGGAAATTTTGGCGATTACACATTCTACCACAATAACACGATTTTGAGTGTCGTATCCCAGTCTGACACGGGTGAATGTTGGAAATTCGATTCCTGTTAAGCTCTGTGAGACCTATATACCGAAAGTGATTAATTTTGACATACATAACAAAAAACATAATTGCTCCTTGACAAAATTTGTATTGGAGACTGGAAACTGAAACTTTCAGTGTGTTCGTAACCACCAAAAGAGTCTGTAAGAACTGTGCGCAAACGACATTCAAATTATCACTAATTTCCTAAACAGCCGTTTTTTATAAGAAGCACAGTACGAAACGTAAATCTGTTGATATTTAGTTTAAGAAATTTGAATTCTGTAATCAAGTACTCAATTTCGATGAGACGCTTTCTAGCAGTTGTATAGACTAACGACGTGATTTTTGTGCAAAGCAGTTGCTAGGCTGTTTGGACCTTTGAAACTTGACCAACCGAAATCAGACTGGTCACAACTGATGAGGATGTTGTCCACTCCTGAAAATTGCTCACAAAGCATGAGCTGAGCATGAGTTGCATCAAAAATTGGTTGCGTTTTCCTGGGGCAGCCACGGTTGGGCCGTGTATGGCACTTTGTCAAACTCGGAGCCATTCTGTACATCTAGCACGTACCCAGAGGTACCACTGACTACAGCTTGCAGGCAGATAGGCGACTGCACTCTCGCAATAGTACATTAACTCTACACCGATCATTACTGGAGAAAGAATCCGGTGATTTTTACCATACTCTGGTGCCAATCAACTGAAGTCCATTCGTCTGACGAGCGTCTGTTTCTAAATTCTGTTTGACAACGTTACTTTTCAGTACCGAGTCGCTAAAAACAAGCTATCTTACATATGTAGCTGTTTACTCCCACTGACCAAGGATGCGATGTTGAATAAACGGTTCACTTGATCGAGTTGGTGGCACTTTGATTGATTCAAGAACAAGCTGTGACATGATTTTCATTTCCACCTTCATCCATCAGTGAGATCGAATTCAGACAGTCGTACGATTTCGATTTCAGAATTGTTTATTGAAGCCTACCTTAATAAACCGACCCGTAAAACACGAGTGAGTGTCATTGTGCTAGCGAAGACCTCCACGCATCCATGTGAACGACTGCGGTTCCCTGTTGGGTCGGTAGGAATGTTTAGTTGCCGATAGTAGCGAAAATGCAAACCCATTGTCGATGGAATTTTCGTTTTTGTTGAGAAACCTAGTGAGTAGAAACACAGAACTTTAGATAGCTCACTTTCAGTGAAAAATCCCTACTATTCCATCTTGGTAAACTCGTTCAAATAACCACTTTGTCATTTCCTGATAAAATGAACATCCAATGCGTGAGTGAAATCTACCAGTTAGCTCAATAGGTAGTAACTAGAAAAGGCATCAGATTGTTTTCATAATCATCTGGGTGTCAGCACAACTTGGATCTCCAGGAACTTGTGCTCTGTGTTCGCGTGTTCTTCACCTATAATAAATTTGTATCATTCCTCACACCGCCCTCATCTTAACCTCGTAAAAATTGTTTTAGTATTTAACTCACTTAGCTCTATCGCCAGTAAAAATCCAGTGATGTTGTATCTTGTTCACAAGATGGCGTTTGTAAAAACATGATATGCTGGTTGGATGTGTTGGCGTGAGGGACTTAACTATGCGTATATGCTTGCATATATATACATATATATATATATATATGAGTGTATAGTGAACGAGAAACACGTGACGACCGGCTCCCGTCCAACATCTCAAAACGACAAGTGGCACGTGTACGCAGACATGCGATCACAGTGGTGAAAGCCCTGTTGAGTGGTAAGCCGTACGTTAATGGGTTAATGGGTTTTTCAATAGAAAAACACAACACTGTCGACCTTGTCCTGCTTGCGCCCATTCCAATGACCGATTCCACTTTTCCTCACTTTGTGTGCATGTGAGTGCACACACTTCACTGTCCACATTTGGATTGGACACAGATTTGGGTAAAAGATGGATTTATCTAAAATAATTCCACATGACTGTTCTACTCCAACATATCCAATGCGATTTCACGACTGTAGCGAAATAAAAATTCACCTAATATGGATACGAACAGGTTTGTGCGTTGGGAAATTTTACGCGAAAACCGGGAATAGCCATGAAAATAAGCCTCGTTCTGCACTGATTTTACAGAATCGTTTCTAACAACGAAGAGAGTAACACGCTATTAGTAATAAACAGAATTGCTGAATTCATGGTCAATCTCGGATCAACGCATCTACGAAAGCTCATCGTCAGTTTGCCAATGAAGAATTCGTGCTTATGTTTCCATTACTGGTGCAACGGAGAATGCTTAAGATAATGAACAACTGTCGTTGCGATGATAGTTGTTTATGAAATGTTACAATACATTATTTTCGTTAAAAGTCTTTTGAAACGGAAAAAGGAAGAGGCGTCCGCTCCACTCCGACCGCAATTCTTCAGACGGTTCTATCTCACTGCCTTGATATTCAGTTCCCACTAACTCTAGCGAGAAAAAACCAAGTTGGTCAGACTGAAAAGTACATTTATTAATTAAAATCAAATTGCTTATAATGGCATTCAATGATAGACACTCACTGATCGATTCTCTTACTGGCCGATTTGGTCTAGCGTTACTCGTTGATTTTCTCACGCGGTATTTTTAGCTAGCCTGTCGAATAAATTAGCCGGTGTGATGTGTAATGGATAAGGTGAGTCAGACTGCACTACCCTCAAACAAATCACGATTTCCATGACGAAATTTGACTTTCGCTATGTCCTGATGGGGGAATGATTAGTCGTGCGGTCACAGCCCAACCCACAGTTTGGAATAACGGCGTGAAACGAACATAACGGTTTCTCCGAACACACTGAGGATCGTGAAAGAACAAAGTTGGGGAATTTGTGCGTGACAGCCGCAAGCTTGGATCCTTGTAACATCGTCTGCTTTCTTATCCGTTTGAAGTTCCACATCCACAGTCCATTCCAGAAGTGTTTTATGCATGATGCATAATAAGCGAAAGGGATGAAATAGTATTAGCATTACATCAACCACACCTGAGCAGGATCGCAGTCTCAGAACAAACGACGGAACCAGACAACTTTCCCATCCGAGTGTTTTCAGAGATTGGTTGATGTATTTGTAATTGGAAGTAGATGAAAAGCGAGACGAATATTCCACTTTTTCCCAGTTGATATTTTTTCGTAACTTCTAATCAGAATTTTACTCCTCCTGTTTTCATCTTGAAACATTATACAGAACAAAAAAGTCATTTTTCGTTCATTCTCGAAATAACTACAACTTACGACAAGTTATAAGAACAAAATAAGTTAAGCCACAAGACTACGCTGCCACGATTATCTTCGCATCATTTTGATGGTGCTCCCACCAAGAGGTGTAGTCCCATAAGTCATTTGTGAAGCCTATGTTACACGTAGGTCTTTTGTAGATAAGTCATCTGGCATGAGACTTGACAGCCGCAACGTTATGATGCGTGACTGTCAAAAAACCCAGTGACAAATGAGGACAACTAATGCCGTGCTGCTGATATTAATTGTTATGCTGTTTTTCTCCCGGTAGTGTCGAAGTGCACCACTGCTTGTTTGTACGAATGACAAAACTTGCGCATCGTTTTCCAGGCTTTCAGCGACCATTTGGGTGCTGGACCATTTTCTGTACAACTCCACGCACGTCTTCAGGCAGCGCCTCAGACGTCAGATGTAACAAACGAACTTTTTGTCCAAGGGAGACGGACAACATTAAGTTTGACTTGGAACTGCAAAAAGGTGTTTGTCAGCAAATGACTATCGCCCAGATTAGAGGTACCGTTAACCAGGCAGTTGTGATCCAAGCAGAGAATATGATTAATTGCAGAAATTGGATCTTAACAACCGCGGGTTGTCAATTCCGGTAGTGACATAAGGGAGTTAAAAGTTTCCAAATCATCCATGGATTTGTAAAACATGTTGTAACTGACGTACTGTTTAAAGGATACACTTTGCTGAAAGGGTGTGACAATGTACAACCAGATATAGATTAGACAAGCGAACTAGAGACTCAAGGGGACCGCGGAAAGCGACTAAAACATGTCTGTCAAGATTCCTAACCATTAACTGGAAAAGTTTTGCTTGCATTCCATAAACCTTGTTAAAACCTGACAGCCGGTCCGCTGTTCGGGTGCGTAGATGACTCAGTAGAGAACATACAAGGAACGATTTACTCCATCCACATTTGCACTGGTAATAATAATGCACAAAGTCCACTGTCGATTTCAACACCAACTTGATCAACCAACGGAGTGTCAACTAAATACTGGTGTACTATTATGCTACCTGTATTTGAAATGCTCTTTAGTTTAATATTCCTGCGATTCAGAAAAAACAAACAGCCAGTCGACCATGAGGGAGAGAGAGATGTTCGGATCATTTTTGATTATTTCAGCAAGTGGTTATCACAAAATTCTCCTGCCTGTGTTCGGATCCATTTAGCCCGTATTTTTGTTTTCATAGTTGACGTTATGAGTTCGTATCAAACCATCAATCTTTTGCTTATCAAGCGGATGCTGTACTCACCGGAAGTTAATTGTCCACGGAAACATCCACTGGTGTATTGTTTTCGTGGACAGTTTTGCGCTCAAGTTATGAACGAAAAATGGTTTCCATTCCCAGCTGCAAGGGACTCGGAATGAAAAAAATTTATGCTACCAACAAATTATTTGTGATCACCATTCAATGAACCGCTTTGACGGACTTTTTGAACACGTCTTACATTTTTTTATATGGCTAAATGCGATAACAATGAGGCTTTCGGTTCCATCCTAAACGACTGAATACGTGAAACGTAACCGCCGGCATTCATACCACGAAATGCTTTCGTCCCACCTGTTGCGATCAACATCCGTATCAAATAGCATCAAACTAGATTTTAGTGTCCGCTAAATTTCTCGTGCAGACTGGTCTACAAATTATCGAGAAGAAGCAAGACTAATAACTTTGCATTCTAAGAGATGAACAGTACTGGCGATTTTGTCAGCCGATCATAATTTTGACTGTTCATCCCCGAGTTCTCTTAACCCAACCAATCAGTGACCAGTGGGATTTCGCTTTTTCTTGTATTCTGACATTTCGCGATTTCACGCTCACGTACTGGCTTGTGAACGAACAAAATCAGTAATAGACTCGCTTCGTATGTCTTGCTGAAGTCTAATTAGTTCCAGCCAGTTTGCATAGTGTGATATCTATGATCTGAAACCTTCAATCCTTCCTCCTCCGTTCGCTTTCCAGTTCGGGTATGATAAATGTATACTGTGGGTAATCGATAACAGGCTCGAAATTTCTGATCAAACGTTGCGCTCAGAACCGTTAGCCTTGGTAACTGAAATGTCTGCTGTTAATCGCCTCCAACGTCAACATGGTTTTCGATAAATGTATACTATAATATGAAATATCACATAGCACAACATTTTTATGATTCTTTCAGCACTCCGTTGGGATCTAGGGCCTTAAAATACGAGTTTGTTTTGATTCATTTCTAGTGGGAAGCACCAATCTGAACCCAGAAAGTACCGTGTTCAATAACATTCTTTTAGCAAATGAATTCGATTGGTGTATTGTGTTTCTGCTCAAAGAACGGGTTGCCGATCTGCCGTAATTAGAACTACATTAGTTTTTGTACATTATTTTGCAGTTGACTAGCAATCAAATTTTGCAAAAGTTCCTGAATAAGGATTGTGGTTAATTGAGAAAAAGATTTCATTACTTTTACGAGGAGGATAAACGAAACACATTTTGAATTGATTTAAATTCGCATTCATCATGTACTGACTATTTGACCCAGCAAATAAACCTGTCCATGATTCCGCAATTGGGTGGACGGATTCAAACCGTTTGGATTAACACGCTGCTGTATTACCCGATTGAATGATCGATACACAACACAGAATCACAAGACGTCAGCACTAGGCGTCACACGATATCACGAGAATACAAAGTCTACCGTCTAGGAAAACATCAACACACACTGAAGTTAGAGAAACAATAATAAGTGCTTGAGCTCTCAAGTCCCGTAGTCGCACAACGAAGTGGAACGGACCGAATGCCCACTTGATTGGGGAGTCACAAAAACAGAGCGCGGAATTCGAGCGGCTAGCCCAACCCGCTAGCGAGAGAGAGAAGACGAATACAGAACACGCCAGCGCGTTTATTGGCGACCCGCCAATACATGCCAGAAGTTAAGTGAGCTCTATCCTTTACATATTTTTGTGGGTGCACTTGATCGTTAGGTGAATCTTTTTGCGGTTATACAAAAATTTCCAACCGCGCAATATTTCAAAGAAAATCAATCCTAATCGAAAAGCATAAGTTCTTGTCGAAAAATAACAACAGAAATAAGACCTGCGACACCAAAAACACTGGATTGGTCCCCGTCCATGACACACATCACCACTGATTAACACCAGTTGATGAGACTTCCAATTCCTGCCACTCTTTTCCAGGAAAGTTAAGCTTTTGTGCTTCATTGGAAAATAAAGCAAAGGATATTTTTTAGTGTCATTATTATCATTACTGTATTGATTCTCCACTATTGTCTAAATTTGCTCTTCGATCACAGAAAGGCCAGCAAATCAGGTCGGTCTCGTACAACAAAGGTGCACCGACCAAGATTATTTTACTCTTTTGTTAGCTGGGTAGAATTCCTTTCTTTAGTCCAAGTTTGATGTACTAGAGGTATTTTCTAATTTCGGTATTTTCAATCTATCAGGAGGGTAAGGCATGGCGTTTCCTTCGGAATTCAGCTCTGTCTTCCCTTATATTCAGACCAGTGAATTAGGAAATATTGTAAAACCACTGGTGTAAAGGTTTTTAGTTTTTTGTCGACAATCATCTCCTTTCCTTCAATAGGTTACGATATATTTCATCTTCCACGGGGTCATCATCCACAAGCTGCCTCTACAGTCAGCCCAAATTGAACCTCACTTTCGTAACTAATGCACGCGATTGTCACCGGTGCGTCAAAACGAACTGAAATGTGGTTCTCCTCTGATCAACTAAAGGTTTCATACACCAGCCCACTCCGGGTTATCTGACACTAGCTGCCCTAGTTTCTTTGTTCGCATTGCTTCTGGAATTAGCAAGTGGATAATATTGTTCGGACTGTAATGAATAACATTGGGCAGCTTTTCCCAATTGGTTGAACATGCGCATTGGACTTTGCGGGCAAGCTGAAATATGTGAAGACGTCACAGCTTTTAATTCGTGAACTGATCGAAGGTATTTTCAAATTTTTAATCATTGATTCCAAGAAGTGCTTTGTCCTTGCCTCAAACTTACTTCCATGGCAAAGTAAATCGTAATCTCTAAGCACAAACAAATTCCGTTTTGTTATTTTGTTTCATTTTCCCGGTGGATGTTAAAGATTTGCTTAGATGTGGTCATTTTGGTTCCTACGGACTATAAAAAAAGCATTTCACGGAAGGTTGCCTTTGTTTGGGATTTAAATAGGTAGATTTTTTCCTTGTTCTGCCCATATGAACTCGTAAAGAAAACGGGATGCTCGTTTTACTTTTTGGCTATCTCAAAATACGACGGAGACTGTGGAAATTTCACCGCACATCTTTTCCCGTTGGTCTTTTTGATCCATTGATCCTATCAGAAGATGCCAGAAACCAAAAGATTCGCGGGACATGTAATCCGGTTAGGGACTGTTGCCATTTTCGTTTGATCAGGCCAAACGGTTTTTGACCATTTATCTTAAACTTGCCGCGAACGTCAACCGTTGGCAGTTGGCTACATTTTGAAGGTTTTGTTATTCCGATTCTATCTCTAATGTCTGTCGAAATTTACTCCCTGACGTGAAATAGTGCCAAAATTTTGCAATACTAAGCTTCTTTGCCGTTCGTCTTAACATACCAGTTTCGACCCTATCTTGTTCTTCACTATGTCGAATCTTGGTCGTTTCGATTTTTTATTGTTCTCTACGCTATGCGAACATTTTGCTGGATGTTCATTACCACATTTGACTGGCTGCTCTTTGGATTCCAAATTTCCGGGAGTTACCCTCAAGCCAATCGATCCGTCTTAAACTCAGGCCTACCAGATATAACGAATGTGTTTCCACTACGTCAACAGCTTCGTTCCGGGTTAGTCAGGATTACTGGGTTTAGTTCGCTTACTTATAGTCCTCAGTGACAGGCATCAGTTCTTGACACAGAGAAAATTATTCACACAATTGAGAAATAAAGCGCAGATTCCATATTTCTGCATGATTTTGTGTTGATAGATTTGCCGCTAATTCCAATTCGAAGGTCTAACAAAAAAGTTCGACTGCCTGATTTAGTGCATGTGGTCGGATGTGACAAGTTGGATCGCCTATTCGGGCCCGAATAAGCGTCACAGAAGAGGAAAACGGATATTAAACACCATATCTAACGGGCTGAAATAGTTGCCCTGGTGAATTATGAATAGGTTTCCCAGTGGCGCACATCTGTTTCTGTCTGAAGTGAATGGTTACATGGTCTGCGAAGTCACGCATCGTGTGGCATCAATGTTTAACTTACCGTTGGACAACCACGAAAGTAATTGAGATCAGTTCCGTTCTTGTTAGTAACGATCACCGGTACATATCCATCCTGGCCCAAAAAGACCTATATTGGTTTTAAATAAACCACCCTAGCCATTAGCCCAACTAGGCAGGCCTCGATTGCTTGTTGAACTTCGTCGCCTGTTACAACATCTACCCGTTACTGAATTTCTCGGCCACTGGCTGCTGTCTCAGAGTTATTAACCCCTACAGATAGATGACGTCTCTGCAAGTAGCCAAAGTAGGATATTGGCTTTGAACATTACCCACAGAGCTTCGATTCCAATCTCAGTATGGATGTGCACTGTTGAAGATTCCTAACAAAGATTAAACAGCTGACCATTTATTCCACGGTGAGTTCAGTGTTAATATTGCGTGTTGAATAAACAACTGAAACTTTTATTTACTAAATGAATTTCGGAAACAGGCCAAGCCCTGGCGATGTTGGTGGTAAAAAAGTTAGTCTTAAAATGCAAGGCAAACATTTCGTTGGTTAACAAGAGAGTGACATCGTGGTTTTCTACTGAGGCCGGAAACTGGAGCTCGGAACGATAGGGTTGGATTTGAGTTCCTCCACAAAATTAGGAGTTCGTGTTTCAATTTCGGTTGTCAAAGGAAACCAGCAATATCCTTAGTCAATTCCAGAGTTTGCAACGCGACGTGACTTTCACTGTCCCCGTAGATCAATAAAAGATAACTGCCTCTACTATTGATACTATTATTGCCACTGGTACTAACATCACCCCGCTGCTGCCGCCATTACTATTAATTATGCTATCATGCAAAACAACATCGGTGATGAATTCTACTAGACTTCCACATATCTCCTACATTTTCCCGCCTGCGGACTTCAATTCTCGTGTCATTTTTTCACTTCTCTAGCAGAAGATGAATTTTCATCAAGCGCTAAACCAAGGCAATGGGTACCGGATCAGTGGAGTCAATGATGGAAAGAACTGGTTAAAAACTAGTGATTATCTTTTGTCTTCTTTGTTTTTCGCATGTAGTACAATTAATGTGAAATGTTTCGAACGAGAGGGGAACGAATGGCTTTGTGTGGGAATTAGAGCTCTCAACATTCACATCCGAATTCCGCGATCTTATATGCTCGATGAGCGCCGACCAAAGATGAATGCAAACCACCGGAGCCAGATTATGTCTCGTATGTTCGTTTGGATTCAGTCTCTCAAAACTGTTTTGAACTTAGAGATTTCTTTAATTTATTTTTTCTTCTTTTCCCTTCTTTATTAATGAAACAACAATGCACATCAGTTTTCAGGAAAGGGGCAGCGGTCAGCAGAGGACTGCCAAGTGGGGAAGTTGACCGACGGTGGGAGAATTCGAACCCGTGACCTTCACATCCAAACCCCAGGACCTTATCCGTATGCCCCCTTCCTGCCAAAAGCAAACATATTACTAAAGACTTTGCGGTGATAGCAACCACCATAATGGTAGTTTTGTGTTCAATTTCACTCTTTTGTTGACATTACCCAAGTGAATCGATACCAAATTATCTATCTTAACTCATCAACTAGGGTACATTTGATAACCACACCTAGAAGGATTTCCTTTTTTCGACACTATCTAGTGACAGCATGAAATCTTGTGTTTCGTTGAAATTTTATCAAACGATCTTCAAACAAAAACGAAAGGACAGACCTCTGTTTTGTTTGGTCACAGAACCAAATTTCGCATAGGAAAATTTCTTTCTTTTGTTCATTGTCCACAGATCCCTCCTCCAGTGATGTGCAAAACGAGAAGGACTGCGACTGAGTGTCTTCTGTTCAATTTGTTCTGGTTCGTAGACGATGACTGGATGGGTAACCTTTTAGACTTCAAAATATGTACCTGCTTGCTGAAGCTCATGTCACTCATACTTAGTAGGACAAATTGGAGAAAAGTTGCTATACTCACCATTTGACCCAAGTCAGCAAAAAAATCGATTGTTTTTTGTTAACGAGTTCACATATGAAAATTGTTGGATTTCGCTTAACCCGAACACGCATATAGACGACAATTGCCTGAGTCGGTAACTGGCTAGGTAACAGAGTCATAATGCTGGTTGTTTTTATGTTTTTAACTCAACCGAACACAGCCTTCTACAATAACCCTTTTGTAGTCATGCTATGGTTGTTAATGGCGCGAAGAGTCAGGCTTTACATGGAATGGAAAACTTGCTTATTACACATCTGAGGATTCACATCACAAATTTCACTTAGTGTTGGTGCTCGTTGAACCGTTGAAGACCACCCGAGCTAGCGTAATAGCTAAGACATTCGATTCACAATCATTCGTCCCTCCTTTGAGTCAACTTCCAGTGCGACGGATATTCACTGCTGAGCATTCATAACAAGGATGGAGCAGCTATACAATATTTTCCTAATCCTCAATGACATGTTCGAAATTCACGTTAGTTTCCCGACCAAAACAAAGTATAAATGTAGATTGCTTCTCTGCACCTACTTAATAACTGGACAAGTGATTCACCCAGGGCTTATTAACTGTATTGGCAATCTTATTAAGTAAATCCAGCGAACTTCTTCCTTTAGTTTCTTTTTAAATTTTTCATTTCTCCATGACGTCCTTTTGGCCACAGAAGCAGCTTACCAGTGCACTCCAAACCCTTCCAGGGGCCGTAGTGAAGGTCATCCGTCTAAGTACGTCCTCCATGCTAATCGAAAAGGTAAAACGTACCGAATAGCCTTTTGTTGCTATTCCCGTAAAAGTACAAAAGTATACATACGCTAGAAAACGAATTTGATCCCCACGCTCACCCCCGAGCCAAAACCAAATGGATACAGATACCGATAAACCAAATGATGTTGCCCATGATTCATGCTCTCGTCAAAATTTCACGTGCTTCGTTTTTCTTCCATGCCACACTTTGTCACATGATCGTGAAACCGGATATCCGTATATTATGCTCACTGGGACTTTACGAGTGGAATATGTTTCCGGGTTGTCCAACACTCCTTCTGGGATTGACATATATATATATATATATGAACCTCAACATATGTCAGGAATTGGCGACCAGTACATCCTCTCGGTGAGTTTAGTCCCAATTTCACTTTGGTTTTGATCTGATTCTTAATGCTATGGTGAGAATAGTATCGAATTAGTCCCGAATCTCCGCGACCGGTTAATTAATTATCTGAGGATCTTTCTTTTCATAGATATACTTCTTCAAATAGTGTTGTAATTATCATATCATTACCGTTAAAATTACCTTCATATACAGTTTAACCTCTTAGACCAGTACTGTCCGTCAACACAGCATAGATAATCTCAACTGACGGTCATCCAGCCGAGACCGGTAATTCATTAGCGCGCTAAACGAAATAGCAGAACAAAGTGTATTGCTAACGAATAGTAATACATTATGTACAATTCAATAAATTCGACAGAACAAACTGTTTCTCTCGTTCTCCCCGTTAATCTCAAGTATACTCCAGTTGCATCAATCATTTCAATCCAAACCTCTCCTCACCTTCAACTGCCTGCAACTGAACGTATCGGAAATTTTCAAAACGATGCGAAATAAAGCTGAAGACGGGAGATGTTTCGGACTGTTACTCTGATCGGAGCCCCGGGACCTTTCGTCACTAAGTCAATGATGACAAGCATTTCACAGTTCGGAACTTACATTTTTTGTCATAATGTCGCTTAATAATCACTGGCAGAATCTATTACTGCAGTTAGTTATCGAGTACAGTTAATATTCAGACGTCTGTCGGTCATATATCACATTACTGGTTGGGTTTATGGGATCCACGGCACTGCACTTAACAGACTGACCTTCGGGATTCGACTTAAGAGCTGTAATTTCAGTACCAGAATTCAGTTTTTCTTACTCAAGCTCACTAGTGGTGCATATTTATCATTGCATCCACGGTTCGAAATCGGGCCCTCCAGCTAGAATATGTGTGTAGTCACTTAACTACCAGCTTCCTTCCAGGCCAACCAGAATTCCAGTACCGAAGTAACATTGCCCTGGAGCACGTCGAAATTATTATGGAGACAAATGGAAGCAGGACTTCACCTAATGGGTCAGGTAGACTTTTGGCGAATTTATTCCCTTGGGTGGATGACGAGCAACAGTTTCCACTGTGTCAGTTGTGGATATGAATTGCTCCGGCCTTCTCCTAGACCAACAACTGCCTACGTGCGTGTATGAGATTGTGACCTTGCCGTTTTTCGGTATTAACAAAACAAGACTAAACTAAATTTGTTTCATGCATTCGCCAAACGCGGAAGTGTGTCCAATTATCTCCGTTGACATAGGTGATCAACAAATAACAGCAACTTTAGTCATGATCTATGAATTCTGAAGTGTCCCACCACTGATACGCGAAATGCCTTGTCTGTCTGCTTCTTCGTTGTTCACATTCGGATGTATTCGAAGGGCATTCACTTGCTGATGGAGTCTTTGCACATTACGTGGTTAGATGAGCATTCAATTATTTGAATTGAGTTTAAGGCCCATGCTAATTAGTTATGAGATTAAAGCCTCAGCAAAGGACGATTCAGCTCTCTCTTGGCAGCTTCCGTGTCTGACTGGTACCTTTATTATATGGGTCTAACAGCATTTTGTTCGTCCTAACTAGTCAAAGTATGAAAACGGACTTGACTGAGGGAAAGAAATCAGAAGAGAGAACCCAGTGTCCTCGTTACGTGTTTCGTCCACCTGTGACACACCGATAAAGGAAGTCTTGGCAAACCGGTTAAAAGACACTTGCGTTTGAAGAGGTCACATTCAGGTGTCATAACCGACCGACTTGAACTACTACGGTGGAACATGGCCGCTTGTACGCGAGCAGGCAAACCGCCAATATATGACCAGTTTCACAATGAGAATTTTCAATGAATAGTCAGACGATGTCCATATCTGGCACGCCTAAAGTGCCCGAGGTCCCGTTATCTACTCAAGAGTAAATGTTTAATGACTGCCCCTCGGCTAGTTATCACACATGACTTAAAGAGAAAACTAATAAGGTTCTGTGTTATTTCAAATTTCAAGCTTGTCCTTGTTCGTTTCTCCTAGTGCGGCTGCTATGGGACAATGCCCATCCACTGCAATCATACACCAAATATGTAACAGAAAAATCAGCCATGAAAAAAAGTGGTCCGGTATCAGTTATGACAACAAAAAGAAATAACGGAGTAAATGAGTCTGGATGACATACAAATTGCATCTGCACAGTGATATGCGCGATAAAAGTATACCGTTGGATTGCTTTAATCTATACTCGGTGAATCGTATTGCTGAGCCTCATAATCAGGCGTTATCCCATGTATTTTAACAACACCCGGTATTATTTGATGAACGAAATTAACAGTAACACATCGGAAACCGTTATCCGTACTGTCTGCGGCTAACTCGTCTGAGTGTGATGAATAAGTGTTACGGCACATGCGTTAAACAGTTTTGCCAATCACTTATTTACCCTTATGATCGGATGTATGAAAACTAGTTGGCGTGAAGTTGCTTAGGGCGGTTTCTGCTACATGAGCTTGTCACGTTTGGCACTTTCCCGTGATTTTGAAACCACTGATCGGTAGTAATCCCCGAGTTTCGCATTTGTTCTAATAAACTAACTGTTCTAATGCACAAGGTTAATGTGCACCTAATTTCGGCTATCTGATGTAACTTTATCACTGACTGCTCGACGAATGATAGAAGTATCCCTCTACCAGCCCCTACACTGAGTGAAGCTCAGAAAGAACCTTTCGCCAGACTATTTATTAGTGGTTGTCATATTGCTTGAGAGGTTGCAGTTACCTGAGAATTTGATGAAGCAGTCTCAATAAGACATTCATTCTCTTGTTTATTGACCTGTTCCACCCACACCCAACAACGTAGTCTGTCAAATAAAATCACTACTTTGGCCTTCAGAAGAAAAACGTGCGAAACATGTTTAGAAAATGTCTCAATCGCTTTGCAGTAATTTATCTGAGAATGTGGACGTTAGTTTTCCAACGTGCAAGGGGGACATCAGAAGTTCGCATGGAATTAAGTGACTTTGAAACTAATTCTCATCGCGTTCGCCTGTAATGGATGCCTTCCAGTGTGAAAAAAATTTGTCCGCTACTGGGCATTGCAGAATTCCTGCAATATTAATTTTATCCGGTTGAACGAATAAATTATTGTTTACCAGGATCTGGTCAATGGTGAATTATCGTGGCACTGTGCTATAACGTTTAGTTTTTGATAGTTGGATTACATCTGATAGACTGTTTTTAAAGTTTGGGGCAGTCATGTTTCCCCAATGAATTTGGAAAGCTATCCATTAAACAGTGTTAAATCTGCGGCCAAATGTATTCTTCCCGCTGATTTTTACTGTTCCCTAATTATCTTCCCTGTTTACTGGAAAGGGACGTTTATTTAGTACTTTAAAGATCGGTATAAAGTTCCCAAACCAGTGGCATTTCCAAGAATGCATCTGTGGATATACTCGCCAATGGACAGTTTTAATAGTGAGGAAATTCGACTTCAAATGTACAATTAGATTCCCATCAGTTCCAGCACAACTGACAATCAAATAGTAGTGTCGAAATCTACCTCGCTCCTGAAATATATGCAAATAAGCTTGTACATATTTGGTCATTGTAGTTGGGTTTGTCACATCGCGTCAGTATGCCTGCCAGTTATTACGAAGTTACTCTCTAAAACGTTCGAAACATTCTGTTAGACCGAAAGTCAGTATCTATTTTTTGTTTGAATTTTATTCCGCAGGTTTTCGACTCTGATTTGTGACAATCATAAGTTGGATGAAGTGACAGTCTCTTCTTTGGACATTTGCACAATAATCAAGTGAAAAGACTGAATTGACTGGTCTCATATTAATCGATTAGCATGTTCCCTCTGCAAAATCCATGATAGAATAGGAAAGAACGCGACAAGCCCGAACGGTAAGCAGAGAACTTGTAGTTGACGGGGTTGGTGAACACACACTGTGTTCAGGACAGTGCACTTTGCTGGTGATTAGACAGTCGGCCTTAACTAGATTCTCAACATTTGTTCACCGGAATTCGAACGGAAACAGTGCTGAGATGTTGCTAGATATCGAAATTTGACATACCAGAGATCGAGTCCAACCGAACCAGTGGAAGCGTTCGATATGCAGACGGAAAATCTGGTCAGGAAAAGCGAATCGTTCCTGAATTTCTCGCTTTGGTTAGATTTAGCATGACTTGTGATATCGATTTTTTTCGGTACTATTCAAAGTGTAAAAACGCAAGAGTTTTTGGGCACAACTAGTGCAGAAACATGATCTCGGTCTTTTTCCACAATGTTCATAGGCTGTAACTAACTGAAAACTTTAGAGTGGAATGATGTTCCACATATATCCCAAGGATAAATGTATACTCAGCTGCTACAAAATCGCCGAAACTAAGCACGCGAAACGTAGACCACAAACGTTAGAAGGGCATTTGTCCAGCACAGCGTTAACTTAAATGGAATCAAAGGCAGATGCGAAATGTCATGGAGCTCAGTGTAACTCGATATTTCTTTCGGCTCTCATTAATATTATTATTATTATTATTAGTGGTAATAGTATTAGTGATGTTATTAACCTTCAAAATGCAACTACCGAAGGTTGAAGTACGACCAACAAAACCAACTGGAAGGAATTTTCATTCTTTAACCCCGAAAGCATCGCTCAGCTCGCGATCAAATACCTCAGCCTTACACATTGCACAATTGTCTTATCTTTTACCAAATGATCTCGTTTTATTTTGAGGAAGACACATAACAACAAGCAAGCTTGGTTCCGGGAAACCTCGTCTTCTGGCTCACACAGTTCCATAGACGTGATGGGACCGGGTTTACCACACGAATAATGCTTGCAGCATGGAAATGAAATGGATTATTCGTAGTAATGTATGTAGTGGTGGGGAAGGGGTTGGAAAAAATTGTACAATTTGTATCTTGTTCGTGGTTTGGAAAATTCTATTGAACAGAGTGACAGATTAGCCGTTTCGTGTCTCTTACAAAGAACGCAGTCTATGAAACATGAGCTACATGGCCCGGTTAACGCGAGACCAAATCTGTCTCGTGTGCACTTCCATCAGTAGACTACTCCCAAAATATGTACGATAAAAAATTCCACGCACCACATATTTCGAAACCTAACCCACACCTAACTTCGGATAACCAATTTTATTCCTATACAACATGGGCAAATCGCAAAAAGTGCATAGCATATATCTAACTGCATCAGCTAGGAGTCGAGATTGTCCAAAACGGTTCTTAATCCATCATTTTCGTGACTTTTTCAAGCCCAAACCGGGGAAGTCATTTAAGACAAACGACTGAGCCGGCCGTAACTGCAAATGCATTATACCTTGCCCGTTTAATGATCGATTAAAATCCTACCAAGTAAAATTCTCGCAAATATTAAGTTCTTTCATTCTGCAGTCCTATGTGGTATGTTTTGTTAAAATGTTCTGATGGAAAATTTCATCGACTGATCGCGAAGCAATTAACTAAAAAACACTAATATTGAGTTGTCCATGGGGTATTTTTTCGTTTGGTTCGTCAAAACGTATCATTTTTAATGAAACCTCAGAAGCTAACTTGAATCTCACTTGAATTATTAGAAGCATAGATGGATGAGAAGTCCATTTAATAATCACCTAGTGATTCGTCGGGTACACAAACCTGACGAGCACCAATAACCACGAAACCGGTCGTGTGATTTCGGGGAAATTTTGTCCATACACCCCTTATGCGAAACATACTACTGAAAATAGGAACCTCATGAGATTGTAACGGTCAACACAACTCCGTGTTTCACTGGGCAGATTGTGTGATTTGGCCTCTGGAAATGTTAAATAATATTTAATCTGTTGCTACATTAACATTTCTCACAAACATCACTTTCTAGTCGTGATTCAACAATCATTCACGCTATCTAGCTAAAGCCTTCATTTCTATCTAATATCAAGTCACTTAGAAAACAGTTCGTAGTATTTCCATTCCACAACCACGGAGTTGGGCACTGGATTGTAATTCGTTTTCAATGGAAAGCCTCGGCTTTCACGGGAAATGATAACCAGTAGTCGGTCATAAGCGTTAGTTCAGGAGAACTTCTAACATTGAAAAAGCGTCTGGTCTGTGAAAGCGTAAAAATCCGCGGCATTTCACTTGCCCTTGACTGAGCAATTGTGAAATCAGAGTTTTCGCGTCTCAGCTATGTTGTTTTTTGATTCCACTCACTTCAGAGTAACCAGTCACCAAAACTAAAAAGAAATCACTTCTCTTATAAAACAAAAACGGCCAATAAATCGTAAATTTCTTCTCTATGTGAATTTCACACTTGTTGTTGACGAATTTTATAAGATGAGATAACGCAGACGAGTTTCACGCTCTCGTGCGCGGAGGCAAATGCTCCCTCTAAGATGAGCAACACTGTGTGTGTATTTCTATTATATGCAACAGTCGGAGGATAGGCCGTGGCAAGTGACGCAGAGTTGGCACACGACATATTTGTTAGGGTGTCTTGTGCAACATTTCACTTCAGCTGTCTAAGCGCCTGAGTGATCCAGACATAGTGGAGAAAAATAACAGCACAGCTGCAAAACATATGCGATGAAATGTATTCAAACCCAAAGCAAATACAAGAGCAAGCCGACAATGGCACTGTCTCATAAGTAATGCACATCGTGTAGCAACTGCAATCCTGATAAAAATGCTCGCAACGTAAAAAGCGACGCTAGATGGCATGCCATTATTGCAAAGAGAGGCACGTCTCCATCTTTAATGGACAACCGAATAGTTGCGTCAGCAGATAGACTATCACAGGCGGGGACGTTATCACATGGTTGTGGCTTTGGGGCTTCTCGGTCGAAAACCGAGCACATTGTTGAAGACAGAGCGGCCCGACTGGTTTCCCCATTCGATTCAAAAGAAATTGTTGAAGGTTCGTATGGTCAGAGGTAACTAGAAAAAACCGGCAGCGAGACGTCACTCTTCTGAAGGTCACAAATTCAGTGTGCAAGCAATGAGGCTGTACCATAGCCGCAAACGAATTGGCAAGGAAGCAACTTTTAAAATTCATAAAGTCCCTTTCAATGCGGCCAGATGCACCGTTGCAAAACGAGACAAGTAACGATCTCGCTGCTTTTGATTCGTGGGGAAATAGAGGCTCATGCGTGCTTGATTGTTTAGAACTGGATTGGGGTGCATGTGCGTGTGTGTGTGTGTATGTGGTCAAATACAAACGGACAGGTGAAATTCCATCCTTTGCACTAGCATTTTTTCAGCCACTTTTAGAATGATCAATTTGCAGCTAGTTGGGGAGATACTGAGACGTCCTTTTGTTGTCTGAGTGATAGAGTCCAGTATCCCAAATCCTGGACTGTCCTTCTGTCATATGTCCTGAGTGAATAAATTTTATAGGATTAAGCATCATGTCCAAGAATTTGTTAGTAGTACTGTGGACGATATGCTACTAGGCTAACCGGGTCCCGTAGATTCGGATCGAGATCTGCATGGGAACCCAAAAGGGAGATCCACAATAATTGCCTGTACATCCACACTTTGCGAATTTGACGTTGTACGTAAAACTGCCCTGGCTGTCTGCCTCATTTGCACTAGACTTGATGTCATGTGATGATGGAGAATAGCCCTAATAGAACTTTAACTGACCTCCATGAATTTGTAGTCATCATGCTTTTGTGCGCCCTAATCGTGAATGCAGAAAAGCCCGGATGTATTCAATTCTGATTAGCCTGCACCGGATCTGGTGGTATGATGTTGCTATACGCGGCATCCATTTGGAAAATCCGAGGTTCGAACCCCTGGTGAGATGGAAGATATGCGTCATTGATGAGCTCGAATGAGAATGAAACTCAAGTTTGGTGTTTCTCCAGACCAAGACTGGTCGGAAAGCACGAGACCAATGCGTGAAGATTACTGTTCGAAAAGCAGTCAACCAAGTGCACCCGAAAGTACTCGTAAACTGTGTGTGAATTTAATATGACAGTCACCACTCAACATCCGGGGTGGGTGTACTGATTTACGGCGTGGGTGGCTCCTCTGACTTGCTATCGTTTGTGCATGCAGAACACCGTCAACTGACTAGGCCAAATTAACGCTCAAGAAATAATCATGTCAAACAATCAAATTTAGTATGGTCGAAATGTGTATGCTTGTTCAAGAATAGATGGTTCTTGGCGCGCTTAAACTCGGAATTCATATTTGACCGCTAGGCTAAAACCTTTGATGGACTAGATGTCAGCAGTTCTTCCATACTTAAACTGGAGGCCAACGCGGCCACGGTTGCTCACCCCCCGATATGTCTGGAACTATCCCTGATTTTACAGAACACGAGTGGATGCCTAAAAACAGTGGAACATTCCCAAGATACGAAAGCAGAAGACAATATATATATATATATGCATTCATACAAATGATAGTCAACAATAGCAGCACTGTACAAAGCGGAGCACAGGATCCTCAATGTCTACTGTGTACAACAACATGATTTGACGGTTTTTCCCCGGGTAGAATGAACACGATGATTACTGTGGCTCAACCAGAAGCTGACCGCATGTGCAGAGCAACTTTCACAAAAATGTCATCAAAAATCTTTTGGTCTATGTACGCTTTTATTGATAGGTAGCGTGACATGTTCGAAAATCACGAACTAGGTGACACTTCGGACACAACCAGCGACTTCTCTCAAAAACTGGTTACCGACAACCGACAACTGTGTCCTTCAAAAGGGTGGAAAAACAAACCCCACTTGCATTATTTTACTGATGTGCATTGCGATATTGATTCGATTTTCACACACTAGACGGGGATTTGCTTCTTTTGTACAACACCTGGAGGTGTTCAATAGTTATGGTCTTGGGTTCACCACCACCCCACTTGGTTGTTGGCAGTTGGCCGCAAACTCCACATGAAAATAATGGTCATTTTTGTCTCATCAATAAAAGAACTGATAGATATTTAAAGGTTGCGTAGAACTTCTGCGTTTTAAACGACTTGAAGCGAGTACCTCAGAAGATCGATGCGCCATACTTTGTTTTCCACGTTAAGAACACAAAAGAAATATGTTTTGTTGTAGCCTACCCACATTAATTCACCAATCACAATCTTTCTTGACAGTATTCTGGTAATGATATTCATTATTTGTGATACATTGACGTTCAGCTCGTAACCGCCGATCAGCTAAGTTGCCGGCTGAAAACCGGCAATTCATGTTGGATTCTTCTGGCCATCAGAATGCTGTATTTTATTAACGAGACGAAAGAGGACAAATCCGTAGTACCAAGATTATTTTTGTCCTTGAAATCAGGTGAACAAATTGAAGTCACTAAATAATGGTCAAACGTTTTCAGCGAGACAGGAACCGAAAATTGAGAGAAAAAAACCCAGTTTTCGTCCGCTTGCTTCCTTCATCTCGTTGTCTTCGTGAAACGCACTTGGATACCGGCAAATGTAGTGAACCCTGGCCAGAACTGATCACGAATGGTTATTTTTTTTCCTACTACTAACATATGGTGAGTGCAAATCGCGTGCCGGTAATGTCCTGTTGGATCTGTTGCCGGTGCAGGTACCTGACTGACATGGCATTTAGTCCGATTACCTCTAACCATATTAGGACACGTACACAAACACACACAGACACACGCACGTGCACGTATACGCAAATGCAGACAAACACAAATCGAGAATCAGGTAGGGTAATTTAATGATACGTGCTTTCGAAAAGTGTGTTTGCACCAATGTTCAACTGTTTGCTCATCTCTTGTATGCGCATCTACGTGTATAAACAATTGTCCCACTTTTAAGAATACTTCCCGCGAATCTCCTAAACTGGTTGAACTAGGGCGAACAGCAATGTTACTTTGGCGTCCAAAGTGGGCAGCATTACGAATTCGCTTTCATTGAATTGCCCGTTTTTCGATGAACGATTGCTTGTGTGCGTGTGTATGTGCACGCTTGTTTGTTTGCTTGTGGATCGCACCCTTGACCGGTTTTGGGAATCCCAGAAAGCCAACTAGACAGCACACATTATCCTCAAAATAGCTTGGTGCGCGGAACATGAACTTTTCTTCCTCATGTGCCTGCCCGGTTTACTAATCGATGATGCGGACGCATACCTTCGGACAGACAGCCGATCATAGTCCCAAGGTAATGAACATGTGAAACACAGGTCCCAAGTCTTGCGATCGATCGATCGATCGATCGATCGACAAATGGCTGATTCGCAAAAGCAGTATGCACGAAACCCACGTCAACCATTTCAATCAGAGCATTGCGTTAACTATTAAATTTACAAGCATGATGGTATGTCTTTCACCAGGTAACAGCAAATCAAATCAAAGCCAGAAATGATAAATGAAGCCTTATTATTCAAAACCGATAGAGCTGGAGGTGATCCAAACTTTCAGGACCTAATGACGTAAGGAGTGTATCGAAAATCGATGCGCCTTGTTTTGGTTCTAATTGTGAATGATATAATGTTAATAACACAACGTTGTTGGTAGATGTAATGCGCCAACGTTTCGACTACCGTGGGTATTCTTTCTTGAGGCAAGTTCTACAATCAAATGCATTTGGTTGAGAAGGCCTACCCACGGTAGTTGAAATGCTGGCACATTACATCTACCAACAACGTTTTGTTAATAACATTATATCATCCACAACTGACCCAAACTTTGTTTATTGTGTCACTTATAGTTTCTTCTGGCCAGGAATATTCTGTAGAAATGGAAACTGAGCTCCTGATTAAGTTCATCTTCAGCTTTTGAGGAAAGGGAAAAACTAAGCAGCATTCATTGGAGATGTTCCATAATTCCAGTGACGCCGCACCCAAGCGGAATTTTTTGCTCAGTTCTGTTGCTTCTTAACAGAATTAAACGGCAAAGTTGAGATGAATCCCAAAGAGGTTCTGATATGCATATACATGGAAGAGTTTAACAGGCGGCACGGAGAATCATTTGTGAAGCGTGGGTGCCTCTCTTACGTAAAACATTCGAAAGTAGACACCATAATCGTATTGGCCGCCTTCCGTGCAAGGGAATCCGTCAGCCCTAGCTTCGAGGTAAAACGTTCTGCCCGGCCACTTGAGGATTCTTCGTTTCACTTCGGCTCGGGTTTTAGTGTTTAGCTGAAATCTCCGAATATTTTGTCCATCGATTAGAAAGATCGTGCAGATGAACCTGATCATGCGGCTTAGTTGGAACAATTTCTGTGTGTCTCGAGCACATGTTCGAAAATCTGGGAATAGCCCCGGGAGTCGTTTGAGCCCAAGATGCGGATCATCCGTGCACCTGCTTGTCCACCAACTGTCCTGGCCCTATCTTCGATCACTTGTTTATTTTCAACAGTGGGCTGTAGAGAACAAACTTAAAACGTTTTTATTAGCGTCAATGAGGAGCAGTACGATGACTGGTCGTGGGTCGTGTTACAAGGTTTTCATATCATTTTCGGAGCATTTTATTCAATATCTCGTGGTAGTACTGAGTACCACGTCTATTTGGCGGGGAGTGTTGGTAGCGGAGGGTCAGTTCATGCACTTAGATTCAACTGAACGAGTCTTGCTTAACAAAATTTTGCTCTAGTAAAATTTCCCTTTGAAAATGTAAAATCGCTTTAAGTGCTGCGTTCTCGAATTTATCGCATAAATTATACTGGTGATTCGAAGGAAAGGTTTCAAGTCCAAATCGCCAGGCTCCTAGGTCAGCAGTCTTCTCGAAAGCGGGCAATCGGGGCGCCTTGGTCTTTCGATTTAGCGGTAAAAAACAAGAGCACTACGAAGACCCGGTAAACTTTCTTGAAAGTATGACGAATGGTTGTACCGGTGCGCTGTTTGTTTAATGATGGACTGTTATCTTTTCCATTCTGTCTGTTTTTCGGCAATCTCGATCGCCCTTGGTTAGATGTTTTCCCCTTGTTCGATTGTACGTTTTTGTTCCTATAACTTTTAAATTGCAATACGCAGTATGGATATGTGTGTGGTCCTTGAGTTTTTCTCTTCTGTTTCAGCCCGATTAGGAAAGTTTAGATCGATAGTCTCCCAGCGGTAGAATCTTTAGCAGGCAGCTTTTTATTGCAGACCAAACAAAAATAAAATACATGATTTTCTGCATTTCAGGAGCAAATCGGTGACTAGCAATGGTATTTCTACTCCTTGTATTATATTAAAATCTGATCTGAATTCGAAAAGATGCATTAACAAGCTCCTGGCTCAATCCACGGTACGGACACTGAATACAGATCACCGCACAGAACACTCGTATATGTTCGAGTGATTGAAAATGCACGTGTCACCCAATCCATTCATATAAAACAAAATAAGAGAATGGTCAGGGCAAAGGTAAACGGGTCCAGCTAATCACTCTGTGACCGAAAGTTTTCCAGACAGACGTCCAAGCAGCACAATAACGATGTAATGCAGTTTTTCCAGGAGTAGCATCTGTGGAGCTACATCGAAAGCATACTGAAACAAAGACTACACAGACCACATTGCACGGCGGATCTTTATCAAGCAGATTCGAAACGTACTGCTTCGATAAAATCCATTATTTTTCTCATCCTTTCAACTTTTGTTTGTTTGTAAACTTTGAGCTGACTGACCCCTCCGTTCTCCTGTCTTTTTGCCTCTTGTCTTGTAACCACCTTCATCATTGATATATTAGGGAAGTTGACTGCAACTATTCAGGGTCTTTTGAAGTGGGTAATTGATCACCACTGTGAAGACTGGATCTGAAGACATCCAGGTTGATCTCGCCCATCGTCGATCTCTAGGACACTAGCGGTCGTCCTGTGGCAATATGGGAAAGTAAATCAACAGCCGAAGAAATCCAGCAACGGTCCAGGGTCAGTCCAGTCAGTCCATCAGTGAATGTACTTGACTGATCATTGCTCATTTCCATTTCTAGCTCCGGTTGGGAGTTGGCAGATGTACGCTCAATCTGTTATTTTTTCGTGCATCGGTTGAAGTTACTGTACGGTGTTCTTGTGGTTTTCACTAATGCGGTGACTGTTCTCGGCGTTGGGAAGTTTTTCGTGATTTGTATACGCTCAACCAACATCGCATCGACATTCAGCTCAACATAAATACACGCAAATATGGTGCGACTGTTTGGTCCGTTCTTTGGAGTCATCAGTTTTGTGAAACATCAAGTAGAAGAAATTGTCTGTAACCGTCTCGCCTTCTCACAAAGGCATTGTTCTTTCGAGAAGAAAAGATCTGCAATCTGAAATACTACACTCATGTGTATGAAGGTTATACAATGTAGTAATCCTTTTATCTGAATCATTGGGAGGTGTATTTTCCTTCTCTCCTAAGCCAATTGAGTCGTTCAACGAAGTTTTTGTTTATACAGTGGTTGTATTAGTCGATACTCGATACGGACACAGACCAGAAATCCTCGCAGAATGTCCAACCAGGAACTGTTGCACCCTCTCGGGTAACCTGAGCATGGACAGCAGTAGGCTGGTAAGTCACCTGCTTTTGGAGCTATGCAAATTTTGTTTGACTATTCCGTGCTCCACTACTTCCGAACCGATTACCAGTGCTCAAAACCCCTGGTCGAGTTACGAAAACTAGTATAGTCCTTGAGGTAAATTACTCAATTCTACCGAGGAGAAAATACCAATCAAGAAACGCCCCGTTTAAATTTTAAGCAAAATTCCAAAGCTTTGGATCACCTACAATTTATTGTCTGTTTATAAAGTGACAGATTCATTTGAGGTTTTGATTCAAAATGATGAAGACCTCAGCCTGAATGGAATCCCTTATTAAGAAGACTGTTCTACTCCTGAGCCACCGGGGTCACTTCATTTTATGTGTAAGCAACGAATTTTATTATTGTCTTGAAACATAACACCGTATATCATACTGTTCTTTGAATACTGCTTAAAATGTCCCAGTACTTCAGTGGGGAAGTAATCAGTAAAGCTATTCTTAATACCGTGATCAGGTGAGTTGTTGTGCAACACTGGATATTCACTCATGTGATTCAAGCTTGAGGACTACATTAGTGATAGTTGATTGGTAAGAACATCTGACCGGTAACTGACAGGTCGCCCGTTCGATTCTGGCTTGCGAAGTTGGTTCTGAGTCAAGAAAGACCTAAATGTATTTTTTATTCTTTCTAACATCAGGCTGTTCATGTGATTACAAATCACCACGGTACTCCGCAGCTTGCAAACGCCGAATCCGGAATAGGTATTCCGATCAATTCGAGTGGCTTCTTTTACTGAAGGGCGAGTAAGCAAATGCACATCGTCCTCAAATGTTCATCAGAGATTGAGGTAATAGCACCGTGACATCGGAAACTGAGGTTCGTTCGTTCGATTCCTCAAACCGTCTATCACTTTCCCATTAACTGGCCTTTCAGTAGCTGCCGGAAATTTCTTGAGATAGTTTATTTTTGTGTGCATTCAATAAAATCGGAATGAATACTCAACAGTGCTATTTCTTTTCTACAATTTCTCCTCGTCTAATTGTGTTATTTGAGTCTAGAAAATAAACGATCACTTTCAAGTCTTCGTTGATAACCAGCTACTGTCCACAGGCAACAGAACCTTTCCGCTTCAAGTCCAGTGCATCTGTCAATTCAAGTAGACGGGCCTAATGTACATCCATCAGCCTTAGTAACACTCCTATATAGTCAAGTCAGAAATTCTTTGCGTTGATCCTTTTCGTTCAATCTTTCTTTTGATTTATTGCAACAGGCTGTACTCAGTCAATCAGTGTAGTTTGACCCGGGGGTTCCCGGTTTCATACTGTCACCGTCAGTTACCTTCTGTGCTTGTTAGCCTTCACTTGGCTCAAACACCATTTGTGTGACTTTTTACCTTAAGAGAGAATGCAAACGAGTTTTATTCGACACTTAGCTTCAAACGATTTTGTGCGCTATTTCTCGTTTTCCTACCCATATTTCTACCACGCCTCAGTCACGCTCATCCGCATACCATGTGTACCTCTTGCCAACCGGGCACGTCACAGGGAAACTAAAACCAATTGCCAGAATAATTATACACAGTTGACTATCTGCAGTCCCTTACCCCTCGGGTATATTCGAGCTGACATGGTCACATAGAACTGTCACATTTTCGTGATAATGCCTATTGCACCGGGGTAAGTTGAATAAAGCATGAAAAACGAACATTAAACAGAGTGGTAAAGGGAGGCATAACATTTAGTTTAAACAAAAGCCGAAATCTACAGTTAGGGAAACAAGCGTTACCGTGATAATGCTGCGCTCATTGAAGTTACGGTTTGCAGACGGTGATTCATCTAGTGGGTGGGGTTTATCCAAAAAAGGGTAAGAAGTTCTGCTGCATTGTGCAATGTGTCGATGTCATTTTCTCCACTATCCCATCGATTGAAATTCACTGCGGCAGGATAGACACCGTTTAGGGTTACCAAGTCGTGTGACGAAAGAAATACAAATGGCGATAGTAATGTCAAAACAGCATTTATACATCCCAAACCACTGTGACTGTCCCCTGCACCCAGCGGTTCGAACGTCAATCTACCCATTCAGTTTTGCCTAAGCACATGTGGGAACGTGGGAATAAATTTACCACGAGTGAATCGCAAAAGGTCGTCGAAACAGGGAGATTTTGTAATGAGTTAGGAATTCGTTCGTTTGACCCGGTAGATCTGCCTTGATAGAACAGAATACTAGAAAATAATATTAAACAATCTGAGCACAAAACATTCGGTCATCTAGCGCGGACTCCTCTGAAACAACACGGCTTCGAGAATGAACTTCTCCGGAATGGGCGGTACAGCAGCAATAAATCCCTCGCTGATAACGAGGTTAAATTTGAATAATTGATTCACAATCCAGTCATGCGATGGATGCTACCCGGCTGAGATATGCTCCCTATTGTTCTGTTTCATTAAAGATTTGTCAAAGATCGTACTGAGTCGGCATTTAGATTATTCCCGAAATCACGACTATCCAGATAGACTGCGGGAAATAAGAATGAAAGACGTTCGGTCTAAATATCTGACCATCACGAGAGGTTGTGGTCAGTCGCTTATTTGAATATTGCAATATGCATTATCGGAATTAGTTCAGAGTGAAGAAACCTCTAAAAGACAGGGTCAAATCTAAATTTAAAAACTGCATTTTAATTGGTTTTACAGTAAAAACAGTTTAATTTTGACATTCAGGAACATGATGCACCTGACTGTACATATCCCTGGTGTGGTTTGGAAGCAATCAAAGGTAAGTGGATGAGTCAGTAATCGTTTGGAGCAAAATATTTAACAGTCGATAAATTTTGAGTTTACATTTACTCTTGGATGGTGTTAAACTCCACACAATGCAATTAGTTTCCTTGCTACCAATAACATATATCTGTCAACCGGCTAATCGGAGCAGGACATCCAGATAGGTTGTCACTGGTTTTGAAAATTACCAAATTGTGTTGTCAGCCCATCAAAACTCATCAATTTTCTTCCCACAATGGGTTTCCAAAAACAAAGACATCAATAATCTAATGGCTTATTATCCGTAGGGTGTATTCGATAAACCGGGAACCACCAAAAAACCAACTTGACCATACTCAATTAGCCAAAGAGGGAAATGTTTTTGTTCAGTGTTATAGTCCCGTGGCAAATAACGCCCTTGTAATCCCACAAAACACCGACACCCACTTTCGATGGTAATTTCGCCGATTTATCTGAGCGCACTAGGCTCTTTTCTCACTAAGCTTTTCCACGTACAACTAACAAGCGTTTGAAAAATGGTGTCACTTGAAACCATTTGGAACCAACTTGGAGACTGACTACCTTCCAGATAGATGTGTGGAACTTAAACACATCGGCGAAGTGGGTATCCCATGGACACTGAGTCCAGTGACCACACGTTTTGGCATGTCCAACATTTTCGCAGGTTGATTGTGACGTCCTAGTTGAGCAAATTTCCGCTTTCTAAACGTCGCCATTTACTTTATAAGGATCTCCATTGTGATGCTCATCTCCAAGCTTCATTTCTTAGTGTTCTCTTAATTGTATAAGCTATTTTCAAGCTATTGCTTCAGAGAGAGACTAATCCCCTTTACTACACCAAGAAATAGTCTGTAAGGCCTTGGAGCATTTGTCACATTTTACACATCAAAGTCAGTTTTCAGTCGATTAGAAACTACCCTGAAAGAGGTCATTCATGACAGGTGAAAAGTCAGCTCATTCACTCTCCCAACGGGATCATCGTTTTCGACAAATAATTATTTGTATTATCGAAGTTTAACCTTCGTTTAGAACAGGCTTAATGTGGGTTTGACGAAAGTTCAGGTCGATACTCTTCTACAAAAATCCCTTCTAAGTTTTCCAAAAGAAAACATGATTAATTAACAAATGCATTAGAAAATCCAGTCAGTTAGATTATCCAAAAGCTGCGGTTAAATAAATTCACGGGAGATTCTTCGGGGAAATTCCATATCCTTCTTTGGTGAACCAGTTATAAAGATGTTTCATTTTTCAATTTATAATACTATTGCAACTGGCAATCAGAAATTGCTAATTTCACACGACTTCGTGCACTGACAGGTGGAATAACTCAGTCATATTGGAGAACATTTGCATTACAAGCCATAGGACGCAGAAGACTTAACCCCTTGTAAGTCGAATTCAGACAGGGAAAATCAGCTACCACATTTTTTGTCCTTCAATCTCGTTTTTTGTGCTAATCTGTCCAACAACACGATCAATTCAATCAACACTAACTTGTTTTCAAATGAGGTTCAAATAAGGGAACAGTTGTTCGGGTAAAACGAACCGGTGAAATGTACTGACTACATTCACAGTCTGATTTTTCCCACTTCCTGAAAGTGGAGTCGAATATGAAGGTCACTGTGCTTTCCACGTTTTTGACAAGGCTCCTTCCGAATAGTGATTTTTGAACCCGATCACATTGTATAACCGCATCATGCCCCCGAGAAAGTACTAAAACAATTCAGAATTTTATAACTTTCGGACAAAATTCCTGAATACTTACAAAAAGCTGGTGAAATGCGCTCAAAGCTAGTTGTTTTGGAATAAACTGAGCCAACCTGTTTCTGGACTGCCTGAAAACACTTTTCGCCCGAAAAAAGCAGTGAATGCAGTGTCCTTTTCCGCCTGATTTCCTGGCTTTATACCAGTTCACACTGGGCCTAGGGATAGCTAACGCAAATGAAAGGCATCTAGGTCTCAATTTCAACTAGAAAAAACAAGAATCGGTTGTAGAATTTACCCGAATCATCATGGCGGTAAGCCACCAATCGTCGGCCGTTGCCAGGCGGTATGTGTATGAGACAGTGATTATACGAATAAACCAACCACAATTAAACAACACCCGGCTCGATTCTCAGCTCTTTCCCATCCATTTGAAAATTTGTGGCTGCTGCTAATTGCTCCTGATGAATAGCGTGTGCTGTTTTCTTGGTCTGCGTTGTTTTCGACTCTGAAACTTTCTGTGACGAATCGTTTCTAGTACAAATGGTAGAGAATTCATTTCGCGTGTAGATACGTGCCTCATTTGCATTCATTGGATATTCCAATTCGATTGAAAAAAGGCTGCAAAGACGAAAAAATTTCGCCTTGGTTAGTCATTTAGAACATTTTCATTTATTAAGATGGATAGCAAGTAAAAAACATGATGAGTTTGTTATCAGTGAGTAAACAGGAGCGCTGTGAATTCGGTACTTCAATTAACTGATGTGAATTCGTATTCCAGACGTGAGGTTTAAACAAGCCCACGCCAAGAATTTGTGAACAGTTGGAATCAAGCAACTACCAAAATAAAATTGTCATTGATAAAGATGCGGCGGAAACTGAGTTCACCGGTGGAATTATCGAATTAGTCGTTCTGACCCCAAAAACGAAAATTGCTTGTATAAGGTTATGCCGCTTACCTAGTTCTGGTTACGAAAACCAGTTACTACGGTTTCGGTCATCATGAAAGGCCACCTAGCACGAATCCCTTGTTTCTCTAGCAGCGGTGTAAAGGCTTTCATCCGATCAGTCTGAAGTCTGCTGTCAATCAGATTCTGTAGATTCGCCTTGACTGTTATTGTGAATGATATAATATTAATAACACAGCGTTGTTGGTAGATGTAATGCGCCAACGTTTCGACTACCGTGGGTAGTCTTTCTCAAGGCAAGTTTTACAGATTTGATTGTAAAACTTGCCTTGAGAAAGACTACCCACGGTAGTCGAAACGTTGGCGCATTACATCTACCAACAACGCTGTGTTATTAATATTATATCATTCACAATAAAAACCAATACATGGCGCATCGATTTTTCGATACACTCCTTACGTCGTTTGGCCTTGACTGTCTTTACAAAGAGAATGTTAGACGTGTTCATTTGTCCTTCTGGACCGTTCTTTCCTCTCATGTCGTTTAAGCAGTTTGACTCAAGATCAAGCAAACAGGTAGTACATAAAACTTTAAAGCCTATGAGACAAAAGGTTCTTGGATATTTGAGAAAGTGTCTCAGTTTTCGATATGGTGGTCGTGGGAGACGGCTATGGTGTTGCCCGGCTCACTGTGATGCCCAATATATTGAGTTCCTTTGTGGTTCTCCACTTCAAGTCTCAAAATCAGTGTTTTCGACCCTCTCTCTAACTAACCATGACAATTCACGATTACATGCATATTCGTCCTCGCACTCTTACTATCCAAGAAAAAATCCAGCAAGTTCTCATTACTCTCACTAACATTCGCGGACAGAACTGGGACATTTATTCTGTTCGTCAGCTTTTTAGTCTCTGCCTCTTGCTCTATTTTTGACCGAAACTAAAATCTCGTCATCAAATGCTACACACTCTCGTTTTCCCGAGTACACCTTCCACTCTTCTTTTGTTCTTTAATCATGTGGTTTTGTTTTTGTTCATCATTTAACTGCTTCCTGCCGGGTACCAAATCTTGACTTTTCCGGTCGCCAACTTCAACTCATGCGTTTGAAACTCCGATTCACTTCCTTCAATTATTACTTCTGCGTTGTTTATAATTCCCCTAACAATGTAGACTCTCCCTTTTTTGATTTACTAGCTTCAAGCATTGAATATTTGCTTACAACAGACTACAGAAGTCATGTTACAATCGAAAGAGATTTCAAAGTTTGCAACCGCGAGTGGCTGGTAAACACCTCTGACACTTCGGTCAGGGGGTTCGAAGCCGAACAATTCGCTGTGGCCAACAATCTATCTCGGTTAATCGAACTCCCGCACACACACCCGATCGAACACTGGCGACCGTGCTCATGCGCTTTATCTTATCCTCACTTCAGTCACCTCAGTCTACTCACATATTTCTATTCTTCCGTCTCTCGTTTATCGGGCCATTGTGATATTGCCTCATCTGTCATTTTCACCCACCGCATCCCTCTACCCTCTTCAAGAGAAAATTTTGGCACTACAGTTCAACCGACTTGGACGGTTTCCGCAGATTCTTAGCTTCCAACACTTGGAATCACTGTTGTTTTACTTCGCAACTTTTCAGATCTCTTTTCAGCTTTACCGATATTGTTCTTCAATGCACAAATCATTTTTTCCATTCTTTTCCAAACTAGGCAAACCTGAATCCCTCAAGTGGTTTAGTCACGCACGTAATCTTACTGTACGCTTGAGGCGTTCAATATTTCACCCCTCCCCCTCTCTCACCTCCCACTACCGCTTCGTGCAAGCTAGGAACAAGTGTTCAGCAGCTATACGGATAGAGCCGACGAGCGTTTCGTCCGCTTCAAAACAGAATGCCTACTCTCATCCGACACCGGCAGCCGAACATTTTGGTCCCTTTCTAAAGCTGCCTCTTACAATTTCTGCTCTTCCGATTTTTCTCCCATATGTAATTTCTCTGATGATCTTGTTTGTGAACAACGTGAGGAAGCTGAGATTTGTGCTTATGGCTTGCCTCCAATTCCACTTTACTTCATTTTTCTAAATCTCCGATTTCTTTCGCTCCCATTGTTCTTTTTCTACTTTGCATTAGCATTAAAAGATTCACCAAGCATTGCACTCTTTGTACGTTTCCAGACCACCGATCTGAATGGTACTTCCCCCATCGTCCTTAAAATATGTGCTCCTGAGCTGGCTCCTCTTTTACAACCCCTATTGTTTTGCCCTAAGGCTTTACACCCTCTCAACCCCATGGAAACACGCTGCGATTCTTCCTATTTCTAAACATCACAATCCGACTAACACTAACGGCTATTGTTCGAATTCTCTCACACCTATTATTTCGAAATTATTTTAAACTGTCATCTGCGACCGACTGCACTCGTTTCTCGCGAGCAAAGAACCGATCTCACAGTTCAACGAACGTTCTATTGGTCTTCGTCTCACCTTCTTGGTCGTCTTCGTTCGACAACCACGAAGAAACACATCTTGTCTCACCCGACATTCCTGAGGCTTTCCACCGTGTTTGGCACAAATGTCTTCTGTTGAAACTTCCCACTTCTAGTCTCCCTTGTCGTGGAAACCAAGTTTCCTCAGTAGGCGAAACATTTCCGTCCGAGTTAATGGGGTCTTCTTACAGTCAATTTTGCAAATGCTAGCGTTCCTCAAAATTCAGTAAATGCCACAAAACCTCTTTCTTTTATTTACTAATGGCCTGTCGACTATCAAAAACCCAATTCATTCTTTTGCCGATGGCGCCACTCCCAATTTTTATACTTCTTACGGCAGTCCCCACCACGCAAACATCAACAACGGCCTTGACCTTTGTGTCGCCAGTGTACCTCTTAACTCTGATCTTGAGCATATCTCTTTTTGGGTTTCCTGCAACCATGTCACATTCAACGCTTCCAAAACCATTTTTATTTCAATTTTCTTAAAAGTCATTCATTCTTCCCACATCTATCTTTTGACTAGCATCTTCTGAGTTACACAGATCCTGCCTTTCCTCTTGGCTACTCTATCAGATCTTCATTGTGCTGGTCTTCCTTCATATCTGAGCTTTTTTGTCGCATTGCGCGCAAAGTGGGTTTTTCGTTCTGCACCAGGCTTTTCCTCGCTCCAATTCATCTTATACTGCATAAAGCTCAAATCCGCCCCTTGTATGAATACTGTAGCCACGTACAGGGTGGGACGTTGCCTATTTCGCTACCCTTCTCGGTCGGGTCCAGTGCAAGGTCATCCGGTTGATCGGCGACCCTTCGGTAACATCTTTATAGTCACTAGCCCATCGTTCCGCAATTGCTTCGCTATTTCTTTTCTACCACCATTACTTTGGCTTTCAATCCTAGGAGGTAACCGTAGCAGTTCCTGCTCCTATAACTCTTTTTCGCTGTACTCGCACACAGACAGTTAGTCACCCTTATCAGGTTTCTTTTGTTCAGTATCGTACTTATTTGTTTCAATCTTTTTCCCCCAAGGCTTTCAAAACTGTAGAACACCCAGCCGCTTTCTGTATTCATCCTCTCAACCACACTCTTTCACTTTCCAAAACCAAGATCAATAGACCGATTTTTATGTGAATGTTCCCCACACTTCCCCAAACACAGTTTCTTCGGACTATGGTGTTCACCCCCCGTACTATATTTCACTTTGTGTGACAAAAAAAACTGTAATATCGTTGTGCGGATCCAGGTGACCAGACTCAGAAAGTTGGTTCTTATATGTACATAAAACAGTTTCTAAATTTACATGGAATACTGGAATCAGGGGGATACGCCGCAACGGAATTCTCGACGGGATCCCATTCTACAAATAAGCTCCTAGTTTATCTGGAGCATGAACCACTGCATAATAGCACACCCCTTGGGGGACTGTACACTGTACAATACGTAAGTGATGCGTTCGTGTTTTCAGTTCCGTTCAGTTTGCACAACTATTAACTTTTCACCAACACGTTCTGGTTCAGGTCCCTACTTTCAGACACAGAATAATAATAAAACAAAAACCTTATGATCATACTTTAGGAGAACTACAAGAAAACGAAATACCCAAAAACGTGAATACTACTGACCGTAGTACTCAGCCAGATCACCTAAGTCTTCAACTGTCGGTTGAGGAACTCGCAGATCCCAGTCAGCTAATCCATTCAGGAGAATTCAAAACAGTCTCTGAGTTACGGCTTTTATTCTTTATCACTGCTTTGATTAATCTCCCAACCGTAACCTGCCCCGTAGGACAGCGTTATAGAAAAAGTCGCTCATTTTCCATCTGTAATATGTCCCATTTGGTATAATCTATTAAATTTTGTGTCTGTTCGAGCGACCGATCTTTGTAAACCAATATGCTACGTATCACCTTTGCGTTACCATGAAGTTTCTTCACCATGCCACAGTAATACTATGAAGACGCAAGGATTCGCGCACTGTGAGCATTTACATATTTTCTCCCGCCATTGGCAGTTATTCAGAGCGGCACAGCAGAGTCGATCCTGCTGTTCCAGTGTACATCTGACCTTAGATTGATAGACCGATGGCAACCATGCGCTATAGATTTCTGAATAGGTAAACACTAAGACACAAGACTATCTGATCAGACGAGGCTGTCCAAGGAACTGCAGTTACCTACTTAGTCTAACTACTCTAGTCCAAGAAACAAGTATCAGTTTTGGGCCAATCCAGTTCGGTAATAGCATTTTGCACGTATCAGGTGAAAAGCAGTATCCCAAACATGACTAGACTATTGTTCTGAGGGTCGAGAATTAGTTGCTACTTTCCCGAGATTCCACTCAGAAGCACAACGTCGACTTCGTGTTCAAAATCCGAAAACTTACCTTGGGAGGAAATATCAAAGTCACTGGTATCACTTAATGACAGGGATAGTTTTGTTCTCATCTCATTTGAGAATGTGAGGAGAAACATTTAGACGGTGCAACCCTGGCGAACACTATGTGGTGCACTCGATTGAAAAGTCCTCATAAGCAGGGACTCGATCTCGGCTTTTGGCACACAAACACTGGAAAAGAGAAGTGAATTGCTCTGGTACATAATTCATTGAGAAGCTGGTTATCAAATATAGTGTGTAAACATTGAAGTCAGCCTAAAGAAGAGATCATTCAGACTTAATTATCGCTATTAGCTTATATCCGACTTTCGCATTATTACTGATATGAGACTGTTCTACGGGACCAAAATTTTTCATGATGTCAGCACAGTTTTTACATTGGAAGATCAGAAGTTAGTGAGGTTCATCCTAGAAGTGAGACTGGATTTACTTAGCCAAACACTAATTCCCCATTATCCAGTCCACAGAATTTGTTACTCTTCAGTAGCCCTAAGTAGAGCTTTTGATTCAAAAGTTTGGCCCCCCAGGGCAATAACCCTTAATGGAGCACGCGAGCATGTTTCAAAATAGCCTCCAGGGAGCTTATTTAGGTCCATCAGGTATGACCTCTTTGTCATTTTCTCTCTTTCTTTCGTACTTGGATTTACGTTCCTCTGTCGGTGCAGAACCGCTGTTTTGTCTGCCCAATGAGACACTTCTTTCGGAATGGGACAGTATTGATTTTCCTGATGGCTCTGCAGCGTAAAAAGGACCAAATGAAATGCAACAGCTTCTCCTGCCACCAAGGGGAACGAAATATATCCCAATCATGCTTATATCTGATGTTGTGTTTCTATCAGTAACTGCTCCTGCCTTTCTATGTTCCTCGGAGTGACCTCTGCCGACACCGAGTTATTAATTGTGCAGAGCTTGATTTGGCTGAAACGAATGATTTTTTGAAACTGTGCTTTGTCTGACCCCTACAGATTGCCCTGTCAAACATGATTGGATATTATACTTAGAAGAGTTATCCTGCATGAACTTTCTAATCGTGAAGGCAAGCAAGCCTTCCAGCACGCCAAGGTGCATTATGGTTATGATTGGACTTATCGTTTACGCCTTGATGAGAAATGTTCCAGCATTTGTGCAAGACGAGTTTTGCGGTAGAATTAAAACAAGACAGTCTATCGGGTTCTTGGATTTACGTCCTATTTGATTAGCAACGAACTACATGGAAGGCAATGAATTTCAAATTTCCCGCTGAATTGCAGTGTACAAGCAATTTTCGAGTTGTGGCCCTCATCCTTCAGTGGCAAAATAAGTGGTCTCAATAAGAATTTTGTAGTCTGATATTTTTACACGTTCATGAGATGTTCTTTGAAATACACCGCATATAATTTTAGCGTTTGACAAACTTGCTATATCAGCCCGGATCACTGAGGCGGGAAAATAAAATAAACGGACAACGATGCATACGTTCGTGTGAATTTACTAGTGTGGACATTATTTCAGATCAATGCATTCTTTACATACCTTACGAACCAGCGAGTTGAAAATAATTTGCGTAGGTTTTGGTAAGACTATTGCTGTTCAGCGTATTGTTAGTGCTATTTTATCAACCAGAGTGATGGCAGTCGAACACTGTAGATGTCATACAGCATTTTGGTTTTCAATGAATTTCTGTCTCACACCAAAGCAACACCTAATGTGAACTACAACCCTTGATTGATGCATGTTACGCAAGTCCTAATAGTCCACTTATGTCCACTCATCTATATGGATATGTATGTAAACAATATAGTAGGTACGAATACATATCTTTGGGAAATTTTCCTAAATCTCGCCACCTTGTGAGGAATTCGATGGGAGCCGTAGGTGGTTTTTCCAACGGAAAGCCAAAAGATCACGTGTACCGTTCGTTGTAACTTACCAGGTCATTAATCATTCTGCTAGCTTCAGAGATGTTACCCAAATCACAGAAGTTTTTATTCTTTTTCGCAAAAGATAACTCGAGCTACACCAGTATATCTTCCTTTTTATCCATGTTGTTTTCTTTTTAACGGTTAAATGAATAGTTGGCTCATAAAAGATTCCAGTAACCACCTTCCATTATGCAATTCGTTTTTGGCATCATACTTTCAATTGAGATGGTAATATTTCATTTTGGACCGTCTAATTGTATAAAGTTTGAAACAGTAACAACAGTGACCTCGTATCTTACCGCTTTTTTGGGCATCTTCTGTAAGTTGGTGGATTTACCCTTCGATAGTTTTTACGGGAGATTCAAAGAAAGTTGAATCTGAATTCTTCTGATAATTTGGAATTTGTTTCAGCTCTTCCTAGACAATCACCGTGCCCGTTAGAACAGAAGTGTTGGGCAAGATCAGGAAGTACTTATTGTGTTTATCACTTATCCGGTCGACTTATCTCCATTTGACTCTTGCGATAGATATTAGCAGTGACTGGGATAATTAAACTTGAATTGTTTAACAACACCTTAGAACATATATTATGAATCATACGTGATGTCGACCCTGAAATATATTTGGAAAGCGATTAGCAATTAGAAGCTCAATGAAGTCACCGGTATTTCCACTGACATGGTGAGTTCCGGCTACACCAAATGAAAAAACGTCAGATGAAGTCTGGCGGCTAATCTCTTTCTTTCCATCCTCAGTTTTTACCATTGCCGTTGCTCGCTGAATATCCAACTGAGATAACTTGTGCAGTTGCCATTTGACTATATCCATTTTCACCAACATCTTTACTTTTCGTTAATTCCTGTTCTACCTGGCAATTATCATGAATCAGTCGGTTATGCTGACTGACCTTACACCGGAAATTTCTGTCTGTTTACCCGATCGCCCACAAAGCCTCGTAGATATTATTTTCTCTCGGTTCCTGTGTGTTCTTTTTTGTGTTCGTGTGTATGCGTGTGTACTACTGACAGCCAACTTACATGTTGGAGTGACGAAAACTTTTGTGGTCAGCTACAAACCTTTTGCCCCGATCATACATCTCAACTTCCAACCATCTATCATCAGTCACGCTGTTCGAGTACCACCCATAGACAATTGTTCAGGTCAGTTTGTGACGGACATATATTTGCCAGATCCTCTATTGTGAATACCTATCCGTTGTGGATCGGAAACGCAATCTGAGATTGGAGAAATATTTTCGTTTATTTACTTCCTGCCGGTAATGTAATCTTCCGTGTGTGATGTATTGCGGAAAAAAACCTAACTGAAATTAACATTACCAAACGACTACCACCAGCTGATAACAATGAATTATTTTATTCTGTACTGATTTATTTTAGGCCCATCTTCCCGACTCTTCTGAGTAGCCGAATAATGGTATCGAGCTTCACTTTTCTTAGCTACAACAATAACAAACTAGAAATTCCAATTTTCTTGTTTTCTTACTCGCTTCTCGGCAAGCAATAAGGTCGAGTAACTCTCTCGGCCGTTACGCGTGAAAGTACACCGACTTGATCGATAATGTCGTAGAAATTTTCCCGGAATGTGGCCCGATTCCCGACTTGATCCTATGGCCACTGGTGTCTGCACACGTGTGCACGGTAGAATGTCTATCACGCTTCCGACGGACAGTACAGGATCGGACTGGCAGGAATCTATTTTCATACAAGTTCAAACACCCAGTCGCCTAGACCCTCCTAGAAAACGCACATCCTAAAAAGACCTGGGGTTGTCACCCGGCCGGCATTTCATTCATGGCTATTGGTTTACACAGACGCACTAACTAATCGATAGCACCATAGCTTTTGAGCGACAATCGGTCACTGATTATGTGTATCCCCTGGTTGGGAATACAGCACCCCTGACACACACTCACCAATGTCCCCATAGTGCCGTACCGGTCAATCTGAAGTACACCTTGCTGAATGGGCCCGGATTTGGTTCTGGGTTTCCGAGTTGGGAAAATTACCATGGGATACCGATGCACACCCTGCACATTTGAGTGGGCGTAACATGACAAGCTTCTTGCCCCGTACTGATACACAGAAAAATATGGCTGGTTTTGACCGTTCGATCAAGGGAAATATGGAAATAGAGAAACAATTTTGATCTGCTTGTGGGGGACGAAGGCAATTTTCGGGACTGTCTATCCACCAATCCCTGATCGTTGGTGCTCTGACGGTCACAATCCCGGGCGAATTCTGAGTGTCTGCCTCTCCAGCCTCTTCTCATTGGACGGGAGAATTGTGTGCCGGTGGCACCACATCCTAACCGCCTACGGACACCCATCTTCCCGTTGCCCGACGAACTTTGTGATCATCACCACCACCACCACCATCATTGCTACCACACGGATGACCACAGTCGAGAGGCGCCACCACATGCCACGGTAGAACTAACCACCATCGGGGTTCGGTGCACCATAACGACCGAACTGGGGAACCGACTATTCCACCCACTCCGCTTAAACGCCCTGGTATTTCCTTCAACGATCAGCCTGTACCGAATCACTAGTACAAAACAGGTTTCACAGCTCGTACAGCCATCATCGTTCGCTCCAGCGATCAAACGAGCTCCTCTTATTTCTGAGCCAACTTTCATTTACCCAAACACTTTCCTACGGCCAACACAAGGAATCCAGTTTACACGTTCGGATATTTTAGTGTTTTCGCTCCAATCACCAATACCTGTACGTGACACGCGTACTGTATTCTAATAAAGCCCGATATTTTGCCGACTTTCAACTCCATCCAAAATGAGTCACGAATCCGAGTCCCATGTGAAAATTTCGCGAACCATCTACCGTGGTGTATCCCCCAGCACTACCCGATTGGAAGTAAGTCATGCGCCAGAATTGCAGTCAACCTACTGTGTTCTGTCATTCACTAAAGTTTCTACGACAAAATTAACTGTTTCCTTTTCCTTTTTCATGATATTACCTTTCCACATTTTCAGAGCCGAGTGCGAGAATTGGAAGACATGCTTGATTTGGAACGTGATGCCCGAGTCCGAGTAAGTGGAAACGGCTCATTTCACGCATTACCTGGTTGATTCTACGGGTGTGAATATCCGCCCTACAGAACTGCACATTTCGTACGATGCAGTCGACTGAACTGAGTCTGGTATCAGTAGCCAGTTTTACGGCTCAGTTTGGTGTATTGGCACACTAGGTAGTGATCACGACAGATACGAAAATTAGCAAGAAATTTTCTTGCATTTGGTTTGGTTACCCTTGTAGACCTAGAAAGCAGTCAGTTCGATGTTTTGCATTGACTTCCATTATCAGTAATTTAAGTAATATAATTTAACCGCCTGCTGTTTGCACACAAAAACCACTGGAATTGAATCTACAGTTTCAGTGATTGGCACTATTGCTCAAGGACCTGATAGCAGAAGTTAACAGGTTAAACTAATCAGTTCCGAGATTACAGTTCGGAATGTATGGATTCACATGGTTAGCCATAAAAGCCCGATTCCCAGTCCGCATACCTATATCAAGTATGAAAATTCCATTTCAGGCCGAACGTCATGCCGCTGATATGAGCTTCCAGATTGATGCCTTGTCAGAACGCCTGGATGAAGCTGGTGGCAGTTCCAGTCAAACAGTAAGTTCCACGCATATGAGTTTGTATACTACTAGGGCGACGTAAAAAAAGAGAGGATTGTTTACCACCACGTTATAAGCGACTGGTAGGATTATTTTTAGGCAACTCCCATGATTAAGTTGTGCCATGTTATGCATTATTCTTAAAGCACTCGTTGGACAAAATATAACGACGGACAGCTTGGAAATGGATTAATTCAGGAACATCATCCACGTGACGACAATTGTATGCATAATTGGTCGACGACGATAGAATAGTGTATTTTTCCCGGTCGGAATTCATTTGCCCCGGGATCAGGTAGCCATTTCTCTTGCAGGCCAGCGAAAAACATGGTCAGTCAGAAATGGATAATTATCACTGGGTTTAGGCAAAGTATGTCGTTCTGTTAAACGCCAACCGAGGGAATGTGATTGGAAATCCATACAAAACAAATTCCGGAGTTCGTGCAAATAGTACTTTCGGAACACGTCAGTCTATTTGTTTGTTGGAGGAAATGGCTGAACAATCTCCATACCGATCACGATTATCTGGCATACATATCCTTTCTGATTCATGACAGTTTATGGTGCAAAAAACTAATCTTAAGGTCGAACGGCAAAATCGTTAGATTCATCCCCTTCAACACTTGATTAGAAAGGACATGGGAACCTTCATGCAGGGATGCTATCCCGTTTTAGGTATCATAACTTAAACAGCACAAATGACCACATTTCCAATAAGTGTGAGTACTTTGAGCACAGCATGGTAGTTAAAAAAAAGCAGTTTGACTAAATTTGTAAAATATCTGAATGAGTGATCGCAATCCTACATTTTGTCAAATAAATTGAGTCAAAAAGTTATGGTTAGTGCAATCCCTGTCGGGGTGGATCACACATCTGTGACATTCTACTGTTCGGTATTTTTGAACCCATTGTTTTTTGCACATCGACATCCAAGTGCCATGGGCTTGGATCACACGGTCGGCAGTTGCCCTATCCCCTACCGGACGATCTGACGTCCATCCGCAGTCGATGGCTGGCACAAACCTGTGGATCAATGAGCGAGCTGCGTTTACGGGTGCGTACCGGCGTGCGTACGGGCACACAGTACAGACAGACACACAGAAGGGCACAGAATCAAGCTTCATACTGACTGCGTAAACAAGACTGGGACATGTAGGCATGCACGCTATCCGGTGTGGATGCTAACGCACGCACGCAAGCACATGTGCACATGCACAAAGCCGAAAGACCGCGGGAAGGCGGATTTCGAACGCTCGCAAGTGTGCATACAGATCAAATTAAAACTACATAGCCATATATGGCCAGTGTTTGAACATTCCTTTCCGGTCGATCTGACGTGAATGTGAACCGACCCACCCACGCTCGGACATACATTACCGTTGCCATACTAGTGACAATGCCATAAACAAAACAACCTAGACGACCAGCAGGCCACGAAAGCGGGATACGGAAGTGTCCCCCTAAAGTGCATTCTCGCCGCATCCCCTGGAAATGGCAGTTATTGGGAAAAGCAAATCAGGCCTGCTCATCGCAAACGTTTCGAATGATGAAATATAAAACAACACGTTAGCATTTGCGAACACTTAAATTAGTCATACCAAACCCTCGTATTCAAAACGTCAATTCTGATGTTAAGGGTAACGTTTGATAGATTTAGTCAACCGCCTTCTTGCGTCACACACTGCAACTTGAAGTGGCAGACCTTTGGGCGAGAATGATGACGCTATGCGCCAAGGTAGTTTCGGTCACGTAAACTAATTACTCATAACCCAACAGATCTTTATTCAGTGACGTACACTAGTGATGGCGACCATTTGTGGTAGACAACATTTTGACCTATTTGACAACCACGTGCAGTAATACTGTTGACAGACGCTAATTTTACAAAGAGCAACGAATAAAGCCACCAAATTTCGGAACAGAGGTTTACATTTGGATTCTTTCATGCGCATCAGACCGAATCAAACATTCCTCATCCTGTTTTACGTCATGTGAGTATCCTGATGTCTATGCGATTGACACTGTTGTCGTCAGTCTAACACGGTTGCTCATTTTACAACTTCTTTTGCTCTCGATCACTATTACAACCCCACGATTAGCATGAGTTGCTCAAGCGTCGTGAGATGGAAATCAACAAACTTCGAAAGGATTTGGAGAATGCAAATGCTGCTCTTGAACTGGCCGAGACATCCATGCGCCGTCGTCATCAGAATGCGTTGAATGAGTTAGCCTCGGAAGTCGAGAATCTGCAGAAACAGAAGGGAAAGTAAGCAACGAAAATGTTTCCACGACTGATGTTCTAATTATAACT
>LUCM01007054.1:108507-203506 GCA_008360955.1 Fasciolopsis buskii
ACTACTACCACTACTACCACTACTACCACTACTACCACTACTACCACTACTACTACTACTACTACTATTAATAATAATAATAATAATAATAATACTCGTTCGCTAAATGACTAACCCATTACTACTCGCTGAATTTCCCACGCTCCTTTTTGCCCAGTCCATCTAACGGTCCATTCAGTACGAATGACAACAGGTTTGTCAACGTGTGACCTGAGTATCGGATCCGAAAACTCATTAACTGCTACTTTTTCAATATATTAGTCGACTATCCACACAAAGTCTGACTCGTTATCGAGGGTAACTAAAGGCCAAATTCATCTTAAAAGGCAAGAACGTTGGAGCAATTAAATCGGAAAACATGCTCATAAAAGGCGTGAAGGAAATTAGGACAATACATAAATATAAGAAAAGGTGAGATAAAAATGTGTGAATTCTGATTTTAAGTTTCATGAAAAACAAAAAAGACGAACACCAGATTTTGTAACGATGGTAAGCAGAAGGCATCTTTTCTGTCAACAGGACAGAGGCTGATGGCCTGTTATGTAGAATATTTTTATAAACTTTTTAATATACTTGCCTACATAGCGTTATGCGGATTAAAGGACCAAAATATATTCGTAACAGAATCAAAGAAAAAAAGGAACTAATTTCAATCAGTTGTACTGTGATTTTCTAGAAAAAAACAGTTCCATTAATGTTTTTCGGCATTCAACTAACTCTCCTGAAGAAATTGATTTACGTCCACCGTCATTTTGCATCGTCGCCATCGGATTTCGTCTGAACTGAGTGTCCAGATATGGAAGACTGACGGAAACCAAATGGTTGCTAGTCAGTTGCTGTATTCATATTCGATAGTCTGCTTGAATAGAGTCGAAAGCTCTAAATTCCACGGAAAAAGTCAATGTACTGACTGCTGCGTGTTGCGCGTGAGAACAGAAACATTGCACAGCCAAACAAATAATTAACAGCCACGAAATCCGAATTAAACACAAAGAATCACGCGAAAAGCAGTTCGCGTCACAAGGTGAAGGTTGAAAACTTTATAGTAATTTCCGTATTGTTGCGCACACTTAGTAAGACAGTCCGGATCCGGGCCTCGAATTGTTTCCGGCGATGAAACGCAAGTGACTGACTATAGTCTGAGTGGAGTTGCGAGAGTCAGTGTTTTCTCCTAGAGTCGGTTTGTAAATATTGCCGCAGATGTCTAACTTTGCCCGTGAAATCTGGGAAAAGTTTGCTTGATACCCAGGATCACTCCAACCGCCACTGGAGAGACGCACCAACTAATCTGGGTTTAGGTACTGGACCAGCCTTGTTGACGGGCTCCTAACGGAAGCAAACAGGTCGGTTTGGACCGAATTCCGTGGCCGTTCTGATTGGCCTTCATTTGTTCGGAGATGAATCGAGGAGCTTGAAATCATATTCGCATTCGAGATTGGTGACCACATTTGTTCAGTGATGCAGCATCTGACCGGTGAGCGAAAGTTCGCGGTTCAATTCCGGCAAGTGAAATCCAATTTCGGATACTTATTCCTTGGGTGGATTTTTCATTCTATGTATCGCCTAGCTCCTTGTGGCATCTCGAAAGAACTGGAAATTCTATAAGAAGTGTTATACCCAATAACTGTCACTCCAACTTTAGAAGGAACACAGTTTTTTTTCACACAAACTAGGAAACACTCGTTAATTAAAAGAGGAAGTTCGTTGGGAATGTACATCTCTAATTCTAGTTTTATAATTATTAATGACAACCAATATTCCGACAATGTCGCAAATGCTCCACTGTTTTCTTTACACGTGGACCTGAACAGTTATCCCTTCCGCGAGAAATTTTGTTCAAACTGTTTTTCCTTTGATTCTCAACCACAAACCCAGGTCGTGCCATTTTGTTGTTTCGACACATCCATTGAAAGCGCTTGATGCATTCGCATCTTTTTCGGACTGTCCCAACGAAAGTACGAATGCTTTCCGAAGCATTTATTTCATCTATTGTCCTCTAGAGTTAATGGTACGTTGAGATGGTACGTATGAATTGATAAGCGGATTGCAATCGATTCACTGCATAACAGCTGCCATTAGTGAGAGAGGAAGCGATAGCACGTCATCCGCAAAGTGACTGATTAAAAGCTTTTCAAGTTTATTCACCCTGTTATGCTTGACCCCAAATTTCACCGCCCCTGTGTGTTTATCCCCAATACACGGGGCAGCTGTCACCACGCTGGTTTCGGCTGAATTACTAGAACGAATAAGATTTACATTTTTTAGGCATACAAGAGAAGAATTGAAAACCCGTGTTTCGTCTGTTAATGCTCTCCTTTCACGCAATACTGGTCTTTCGTTACTTTCCTATGGGTAATTTATCAGCCTAAGTAGAAGGACTGAACATACTCCGCTAAAATTTAGATGAGTCTGCGGCTGATTGGATGTTTATAAATCAAAAACGCGCTGGTTTGTCAGAAGTAAATTTCAGCAAGAACGGTTATTCGTGACCGGTAGAACTATAGCCATTGAGAATGAACTGAGGGATGACTACACTGTTGGTTGCACTAAGCCTCCATCACCGACAACCAGAAAATGAAGAATTGAACATGCGTGCTTATGGAGAATTCAAGTGATTTTCTGCTACCTTCAAGAACAACCTTGTTTTTCGTACTAGCTAGTGAATTTTAACTAATGGACTAGCCAAAGCACTGTTGTGAACAGCAGTACTGTAAACATTTACAGTGTTTGTGATACGTTTCTGACGGATTAATTTACACGGTTAGTAATATGCTAAATATCAGTACTTATTTCACCAGTGAAAGACCTTTTTGGGAAAAGTGTTCTATAGCTGTTGGAAAAGTGATAGTAGTGGTGGTAGTAGTAGTGATATTAATATTAACGAAAGTGCTGTCAACACTAACATCCTAAAGCACAGATGAACTAAATGAAATGTAATTTTGATAATCAATAACAATGCAAAGCAGTGTGATTTGATATTTGGTAGGGAATAAAACACTAGTGTGCCGTAAGGGCGCAAAGACGGAAATGTAGAACAGACAGATATTTGCAAACCACGAAGCCACGGGAGATGGGAATCTGATAAAATGACAAAATAAATAATGTTGCCTGTTCCGATCAAATAGTGGATGTTGTCCGAAGTCGCCTATGTAATTTTTAAGAGTAATGTATTAGTAACGGGGACAGTGATGATGGCGGTATTGGTAAAGGCCATAGTCGGAACAGTGACCAGCGAATTAATATCCGTTTCCTTTTAACAACAAGTTACACAGACAAAAAATCTTAGAACCCTACGGGAGGATTGTGAAAAACACGAAACTGGAGGTTGATAACAGATTTGATGAGGAGAGATTTCCTCTCACTGTTGGACGAACGCAGTGCACACAATGTTTGTCCTAGTGTCCCAAGAGTCGAACAAAGTAGGACCATGTTAGCTTTCTATTACATGACAGTGTACAGTATACAATTCAAGAAAGAGGTTGTCCAGCGCGGAAAAGACAGCCACAGTTTGATTCTGCCGCGAGGTCCGTTTGACGATCGCCGATGTATGCGGGGATAAAAGTTAAACAGTGCTAGACCATTGATGCAGTATTTGCCAAACAGAAACCGACTGAGATCTGTTTGTAAATACGGGAACATTATTTTTATTGTCAACGCTACAGGTAATAAATACAAAATTTTATTTTATGTCTGATTTAGAATCGCTAGCGTAATATCAGGACCAAATGAGGTAAGGATTATATCAAAACATCGATGCGCCATGAATTGGTTGTAAAAACTGCCTTGAGAAAGACTACCCACGGTAGTCAAAACGTTGGTGCGTTAAATTCGCTAGCGTAATAGCTGAATTCCTACACAAAAATAACATGGTACAAAATTTGTGGTGCTTGAATTCGAGTGCATAGTACGAAATGTGTTTGGTGTGAACTGGATTAACCTGATTGTCGCTTTGCCCAGCCCAGGCAGAAATCGATTGCTTGATGTTTAAAAATTGTACAAAGGTAGACGGTGAAGAAGTTGTAGTTATCATTTCGGTACACTGACATGCAGTAGGTTCATTTCTTCAGAGGCACTTTTCTTTCCTTCCGACATGTTACGTCTATCTTATCCAAAGATGTGTGTGTAACTGAATTGCAGATTCAGGAAAACCTTCAAAGGACAGATAAATGACAGCACAATGGCACAGCTAGCAAAAAATCACCGGTTTCGATTTTTAAATTCGTTTATGACATTGTAGCATCTGGATAGGTTTCCCACCCAGGACGTCGGTTGTAATGCTATCATGATCACAACCGTCACAACCCAGAAAGCCGGGTTGCATGTGCTGCAAATATGTGAACACTGTCATTGTTTTGTTATAATGGCCTCGAAACAGCAAAGAAGAGGCACGGAAGCACAAAGGCAGAACGAACGGAACAAGAGCCCTGCATCCGTTGTCACGGTAAAGTTGTTCTCTCTTACTGTTCACTTATTATCACTGTCTTCCTTGTTATCGCATAGAAATGGTCGTATTTCTTTAACAATGACTATGTGTACCATTACACTAGAGTAATGCTGACACTGTTTTCACCAAATCTATGCTCCATTAAAGTTGTATGAGCTCTGAAAAAAAGCGTTCAGAGATAATGACTCTAAACATGTTCTATTTGTGTGTTTGGTCATTTAACTTGCCCTTAAAACGATCCGTGACACAGCAAATCCCATGCAAGTCGGTCTCCCTTACCAACGGTCTGTGACCATGAAAAACCAGTGACGAATGGGCTTTGTGTCGTGCAGTGTTGACGATCGATGATCGTTTACAGGTCCACCCGGATGGCTCAATTGCTGCGGTTTTCGATTTACAGGCGTGCGTCGCGGAACACCGTCCGAATTCTAATGCAGTGTTAGTGACGAAATAGTCGTTTGGTCATTGCTTCCATGGTTACTATGATTAGCTGTATGTAGACGTTGCGATAAATAATTTCTTTAGTTATGTTTTTCCCCCTGTGGTGTTCATGAGCCTTCGGTTTCGATACACATACTATGTGACATCACTTAATTCACATCTGATACGTGATACGAGTCAGAGAATCTGGCCTTTTTGTAATCAAGCTTCGAAAATCGCAGCGTTTCGAGGTGAACTTCGCCAGTCCAATACCTGTCCTCGCCGGCCATTTTCTGATCTGCTAGGACTTCAGTGGCAACTCTCCCTTTCCAGATGAACGTTACTGCTGTGTGATGAATTATCGGAGAGAAAGGCTTTCACCTTTCGATTTCGGTCAAATCGTTTCAGTTAAACACTTCATGAACCCCTCTGAGCAAGGTAAGACAAGTGCAGCCGAAATGTCAATGGAAAATTTGCAAACGCATTAGGTAATGAATTTCTGACTCGGTTGTTCTTTTACGTTGTGTGCTTTTACATTTCCGACTCTCGTTTGTACAATTTGTCAGGTGCGAAATGGGGACGCGCTTGAATGTACTCTTAGTAACCAAATGACAGGTAGAGAAATAAATTTCACTAGGTAGTTGTTTATATAGAGTAAGCATTTATGTGAAAAATCTTAAGACAGGTTTTACTGCACCGGGAAGTGAAAAAAACACCTGAAAAACTAACACGAAAAAGTGTAAAGCCATTAGGGTAGAGTAGATAAAAATAGCAAACATTTAGTAAGACTTGGTTGTCTGTCGTGGAATTCGGGGTGCCGCATATAAAAGGCTGAAATTCCAATTCTTGTGAAACCGTGACCTAATTCAAGCAAACTTCGTTCCGATATCAAACCAGCACATTTCCATTGAAACTTAATCGCTCAGCTATTTTGCGCTAATTGATATTGGGGTGCGAGAGTCGATGAAACGAGACCACTTGGTGCTTATCATATGGGATTAACAGTGACATTTTGTGAAACGGATTATATTCGGAACTAATTTACTATTCTCTATTGTCTCGGAACTGCTCCTTTTTAGAAAATCGATAAAAATCTCAATTAATTCACGTGAAAAAATTGTTTTTTTTTTCAAAAATAGGTACACAAATGTCTGTTTATTCCAGCAAATTACATAAATTGCTATTGGCGTTCCATCATTCTTTTTAGGGTTAAAATTCCAATGGGATTCCAAAACGATGCATCTGTTTTCCTAATTTTGCTGAAATATGCTACATTTATTGATCTTTTCAAAGAATTAACTATAAAAATCCCAGTGAGCGCGCACAGAATAAATAGGAAATGGCGGTATTGTGAACACGAACAGTAGTCGAAATTTCCAGGGTTTCCAAAACAGTAAAGAAACATCTATCATCGGCCAAAACTGAATCGTAAGCAATATGGGTGCACAATTTGTTCCGCTGACAAAATCCATTCCGACAGATTTGAGATCCCAGCTTTCGTGCTCAGTGGAAATTGGCTATTGAACAAAAACGTGATAACCACAATTGTCCAATAACTGGTTGCTGAACAATGTATTGGGTCCAGATCGATATCTAACACTAAGGGTTGACCTTGTCATTTTTTCAGTAGGGCAATCATGATAACGAGAGTAGGAGTTACGAGGATTTGTGACCTGTCAGTTTTAGACGAATCTGACATTAACAAGCAGAGCTTGTTGCACAAAGTACAGCTTGTTAGCGCCGAAAGTATTTGACAGTTTTGGATTAGTTTTGTTTCTCTCATTTTCGAAGCCATTCCAAAGGTCCCAATCCAAACACATAATGCTATTGCATGCCTACTTCTGCTCACGAACTGTGAGACAAAATGCTAGTTTGTATTCAGCTTCTCTGATTCGCATTTCTGATGTTTTTTAACGACAACAAGGCCGAACATAACAATACGTTCAATCTTCATTTCATTATAGATTGTCCCAGATGATCAAGTACAATCATTTGAGCGAGTAAGCCACACTTTGAGGAACGATTTAGTGCAGTCATTGCACATTCTGAACTATATGGTATGAAGTAATTCGGTTAAAAGTTGCTATCATTCCCACTTTTAAAATACATATAAGGTACTAGATACATGAATAGACGGAGATTCATTGGAACAAATATCCGATTTCGCTGTTATTGTCGCTCACTGGTTGCAGATATCTGGCATCTTCTGTAGCAATTCACCTACCAACTCGGACAGTTCAACTGAAAATTGCTACCGGGATTTGTTTTGTAAGACAAAACTGTGGTTGTAGGCAGAATCTGTTTTTGTGAGCCCAGCTTTAGTCACTGGTTGTTCTGCTTAGGTTAACACTACAGACCAATTGAATCACAAGATAAAAAAACTGTGACTATTCATGCTCACAGTGCCAACTAAACATCCCGTATGTTTTCATTCATATATATATATATATATGCATATATTGCAGAAGTGGATACAATAGAAATTGAAGGAAATATTTCGGTTTCCTGCAAATTAACGTAGATATTGCACAGCAAAATTTCATGTATATCCCTGTTCTTCAGGAACGAGAAAAGCCGTGGAAAAATTCTAGAATAATATGCCGTATACTTTCCTGTTGCTCACTGGGCCAATAACCTGGAAATTAGTTGATACCCCATTTTAGCTACTGGCGTTAAATATCAAAGACGAAGGATTAACTGATCTCAATAGAGAACAAATAAGATTCATTCATAAATAAGCAACACAAGAAATGGAGAATTTGTAGCCCCTATTCACCAAAGTGAATTTTCTTAATGCCAGTGATCCTCAAAACGTTCCGCAGTCATTTTGACATGGAGCCAGCTAACCACATTAGAAAAATCATTTTATAGTTTGTTTGCTCTAAGTGGTTACAATTTCGAATTTATTGATCATTGTTTGGATAGCCCAAAAGTGGTCGCTTCAGCAAACCGAACAGATCGGCAATAGCCTCATGTCCTGTCACTTGACAAACCGGACTCTACAGTTTCGTTCACTTCCACAGGAATAAAACTAAATTGGAAGGAAAGCCACTCGAATTCTGCAATCTTATTTGCTAAACATCTGGTCAAAAGTAACGTGTAGCTACGCTGCTAAACTCTCGGTTTCCTGCAGATTTTGGTTTTCAGGATGTTGGAAATCATGTTTTTATCACAATGATTAATTATCCAAGGTTTCATCTACTAAAAGGCTCATTTCGTCTTACCACCATCGTATGAATAATTTAGACTGAGACCAGGTGGCTGACAAGTGAACCAAAATAAATGTTTGCAATAATAATGACTTTTCCCAACCTTTTACGGATCATCGCTTGCTACCCATCCATCAACAAATACAACCTCTCGCCAAATTAACGAGCGTCGCATTTTTAATCACTATACACAGTCAGTGCATTCCCATTCTCCCTTGGCGCTTGAAGTATTTCAATGTTTTTCCTATTTGCAGAGATAAAATTGCATACATTTTTGTAATATTCCACTACAAAAATGAAGAAAAACCCCGTCATTCTATTCAAACGGTACGATGAAGAAGATTGCTCTCTATATCGATAGCATGATTTATACATTTTTGTTAACGTAGTTCATTTATTATCATGCAAACTATGGTCTCATTTGAGTGTAACGGGCTGACCACTGCTCAGTACAAAAGTGAACATGTGGAAGCGTTTTCAATCTGTTTACATTTCCGTTCGTTCGTCTACCAAAAGCTTTCATTTTTGCTGTCCTTTACTTCAGTATTGTGAAACAACGTAATATGGAAAAGAATTCCGTCAGAATGGGTTATCTTCGTTGCAAACCTTATCTCTTAATGAATATTCTCCGATTTCACATCAAGAAACATGACTGATTCAAAGTCCCCAAAGAATCTCTTGATTTTGGTCTTAGTTTCGTTTTCTATTTGTAAAACCGTTAACCTTAATCCGAAATCAAAAAGCCATGAAAAAATTGCGATTGGAAATCACTAGGACTATGGAAAAGAGAAAACTTTATAAAAACTTTGATACCACTGACTATGGCATTTAATCGCATTGCCGAAGCTCTCTAACCATCACGACATGGGATCACGTGGAGCCCAGTCTTGATAGTCTAGTTCGACTTACTTATTGGTCATGGACTGAGGGTACAGACTAAACAAACTGATAAAGATCAGTTAAGCATTTTTCCAAACAAGTGAGATGATTGCCGTTTATAGTATAATCTGAACTTATCATTACCGTTACCATCAAACAGCGTTGAGCAAATCACAATCCCCGGCGAGCGTTGCATTTCGCATCGAATTTCATTCTGCAGTAGAAAGAATGAGTAGGCAAGGTGGGCTCAGAGTGGACATGCAGAGAGAGAGCGTAAAGAAAAGAATGTGGTAGGAGCCAGCACACGGAATACGCTTTGACTGTACGTGTACATAGTTTTTCAATTGTGGGGTTTTGACAAAATATAACAGCATGATCGGCACTGTTCACGGTTTGGTAACGTATCTTCCAGTGTCCCCAGCCAGCTGGTCCAGGTGTCGTGTAAACCCCGACCACAGAGAGGTGAGGCACCCAGTTTACCAATATTAGCCTTATAATTTTTCAAACTGCCAAATCCTCTGTTCAACTTCACATGGGTTCTTCAAATTACGAAGGATAGAGACCAGTGTTTGCCATATGGAACGTGTGACCCAATAAACGAATTCTACTAAACTAGGTCTGCTTTGCCAGAACTGTATCTCAACTGGCGCGCACTACTAGATCCCTAATCTATACTTTGCTCATACCGTGGCTGCATCCTATCTCAGCGGCATTACGCAAACGGGGATGATCAAAATCCTGCAAGAGACAAGCATTCTAAGCATGCAAACTCCACGTTTCGCAACCAGGCAACAGAATTGAATGTATTGCAACACGACACATGCTACCTTTCAACTTCTGTTTAATATCAGTCGATCGAGCCTTGGATATACAGATGCCCGCTGCGTATGTCCTGCCATCATCCTTCGTCACGTGGATATCGAGGTAAATGGGATAGCCTACAATGATCGGTAGCTCTCGGTCGAGCATCAAGTTTGATTCTGCTAACGTTGGTCTTTGACAGAAGTTTGCAACTTGAAGATGCAAGGCATATGCCGAATTTAGCCGAACCTCTGAAAAGTCTTCTTAGCTCACATCGCACATGCGCCACAGATTCTGACTGGCTCACAAAGTGATCAGCATGCCCCAGGTCACTCAGCTCTGCCTCATTTGCCAGTTCAAGTGCTGCATCAACCATTGTCTCCTTAATAAAGAGGTTAAACAAGAATGAAGAGATGGAGTACCCTTGTCGAACACTGCTGGTCGTTGTGAATGAACTTCGTACATGAATACAACACTTGGCAAAACTTGACCAACTGCTTTGGCATACTTTTCCGATGTAAAGCACTGCATAGCACTGTTAAGTCCACTGGATCCAAGGAGCCTTTTGAGTCGAGAAGAATTGCGATTGTCAGGCAAAGCCTGAATGTGACTCCTTTCAGTCAGATGGTGATGGGTGAAAATCTGGTCAGTGAAACTCCAGCTGGAGGAAATACTGCTACCCTTCATGGATGTTGCTGATAAGAATCGGTGTCAAGCGGTACAACACTATGGAAGCTGACAATTTGGGAAGTACCGGGATTCAATTGATCTCACGGCAATTGCTGCAGTCATTGCGTTTTCCCTGCTTTAAAATGGGCACACGCATTGATTCGCCCCATTATGACGAATATACGTCCCTCGTTCCAAATGTCGCCGAACGGCAGGAAAGATTTTGCCAGCGCCTTTGCACTCAGTTCGGAAAGGACTTGCCTAGTGACACTTTCCAAAAGTCCCCACTTGTTAAAGTCGGACTAAATTATTAGCTAGCATCCAGCTAAGCTATTCCTTGAAGTACTCAGCCCAACGGCCCAGCCTTTGCTGTCTCCCGTGGATGAGCCCGTCTATGGCATACCGTGCTATTAATCAAAACTCGCTAGTCATCAGTGTCATGCAAAACTTTAAGCAGTCTTTCGACTGTTCTACTACCATTTTTTGAATAATTGGGCCTACCGTTTCTCATAATTTTTCTCTAGGGCTGCATGACGTTGTAGATGGCGTCATATCTTATTCACGTCTTTATGGTTGAAGTGCTGGGGTTTCTGCTCCATTAGACTGGTTTGCTCTTCGGGGATCCAATGTCTTTAATGGATAACGGATTTACGACCGCGGGCGAAATCTGCTGTCAAATGCATCTCCCATTTGATTTCATTGCTCATCTACCCTGCTGATTGTCCGGATTCTTAATTCTGATATTTGCTACTCCTCGTCCGTGCGAACATGCTGACCAAAAAGATGTTACACGACTAACCGGGATTGCCGTTTGCATCCACGGCCACTGAGTTGCACAGAAAGCCAAATTAAAGTTAACCATGGTCCAATTCTACATACATGGACCAGTACTATCTATGGTTTTGTGCAAAACCGCGTCAACGGTACCTCATTGTCATAGTGGATCAGTCCGACCCGGATCACCTGTGAAATTAGAGCACTATCTAGCGTGCGATGCGAACACTGTCGCTAATTCTCACTAGAGAGGAATGACCAGTTTTCTGCACAAAGCTGGAGAAACCCATTCTCGTTATTCGCAAGGTAAGTGGCCATGGCACAAAGCCCACTTAAGCAGGCTTTAGACGCACCAATTTTCTCAACTTGTGAATAAGACTCACCTGGTGTCACGACGTGTTCCAGGAAACAACATTGGCCAGATCGTCATAATACTTGTCCGTTTGTATGTCAGTATGCCAAAATGACAAATGAGTTACGCTTAAGGCAGGCACTCTTTCGCAAGCCGATTGACCCTTGGGTTCTTGCGGTGAATAAACAAGTTTGAACCGGGATTTGCTGTGACAGGATCATTTTGGCCTTGCCGGATAGGACTATTCCTATATTTTATTAACCCACAGCCAGAGCTGTTTCAACTGTTGACGTGCACAGAAAACAGTTTGATTAGATACTGGGCGCAGCTAGTTGAATTATGCTACTCAACCTCTGAAGCAGCAGATATCAATCGTCGATGACTCCATTAGAAACGTTAAAAATGCCCGTAAGATGAATCCGTGCATGCCATAGGCTAAATAACAAAATTTTCAAAGCCCTTCAGGTTTTCTTATTTTTCGTGACTAGACAAAGTTATCTATCCAAACAAAATTACCAACGTTTGAGTGATCAAAAAACTGTCAAAAATCAAAGGAAAGGGGAATCTTAAAGTAAAATTTTGACATTTGCAAATGCATCGACTTCCACCACAAATTTCAAGGTCTTTCTAATATTATCAAAGATAATTTTGGTGCCTAACATAGCATACACGACCTTAGAATGAATGTGTCATACACACGGTTATCTTGTGAAACTAAGGGGGGAAAATGCCAACGGATTTTCAGATAAATTATTTTTCTAAACTGTAGTTTCGAATGGGGATAATGAGAACCGCAGTACAAAAGCGGACACAAATTTATCATTACTAATTTGTTAACTCCATCTTTTATAATCTGGAAATTCTGTGGGAGCAGACTGAAAGAACTGTTTTCATATTTTCACTTGGATGCACGGTTGACTGTGATTAAACGATTCACCTGAAATGCAAAATCGGCAGCGGAATATTTCGTCGAAAAATGCCAGAAACATCAGGGGATGTAGTCGTAATGAGCAAAACAATTTAACCGGTGCCGTGTAATTCCGCATCTGACTTGCTTGAGATGGGAAAAATATCCCAAATATGAAGCACACAGTACCCGTCTAACTGTTGTTTTCATCGTGCAAAATGAGGGCCAAAAGTAAGGATATTCAAACTCTTTTTTCGCGGTTTCCCTGATGAGGATATCACAACAGACATAACCCAAACAATGTTCAATGATACCACGGAGAATATGGGAGAACACAGAAGTTACTAATGTCTCTGCTGACGAAAAAGATTATTAGTTGTTGATATATTCGTATGAAGTACGTAAAATATGTTGTGCCAGTGATTTACTAGTATCCATTTTGCCTTAATCAATATCGTGAAGCATCTTCTTCATATCCTCTTTTTGCACACTGCTGACTATTATTCTACAAATCGTGGTGCCAATATTTCTTCCTGTCTAGGATTCAGAATGGCTTTTCGTTCAGCTGTTGAACTCTGGGATTTGGCCGGCGATGGCCAAGTGGATAAGGCCGTGACATTTGGGTGTGAAGGTCGCGCGCTCGAATCCTCCCAGGTGTCGGTCAACTTCCCCAATTGGCAGCCCTTTGTTGGCCGGGGCCCCTTCTTGAAAAATGTTGTACATTGTTATTTCATTAATAAATTAAGTTAAAGATAAAGATAAATCTGTGTCTGACCAGTAACTCTCACATTTCCTCTGGTAACCTGAGGTTAGTTGAGCCAATGACTCCCCCCAAAATGTGGATCCAACTGAAAAAACCGCGGTTTTAGAATACAAAAGGTAATGCTTTATCGTGTGTTTATCTTGGATATGCACTACTTTGTTCACAATGAACAGGGAACTGGAAAGTTTTACTAAATTAGAAAAGCGGTCCCATCTGCCACCTTGGGATCTAAACTGCTGTGAACAACGGAAGAAAACCCTGATAAAGACCGTCTCTTTAAATGACATCATAAAAATGCTAACATCAATCATCCTATTCACTCGGAGTTCTCCAGTTTCAAATCACAGAATTAGATCCCTAATTACACAATGAACTAAAAAGGCCACCTATCTTATTTTTTCACAATCCAGAGCAACTTTCACCGTCCGCAGCGACTATTCATTCACTGGATAATGGTGGATTCGTCAGCTACCATAGTTCTATCCCCCGAGCTCAGCGGAACCCGCATATTAGTATGATGCACAAGTATGTATGGCCGTAATAACGATAATATGCAACATGTGAATGCCTAATTTTCTCACTCTCAACTTATTCTATCCAATCAATTTTGACAACGGTGCACACCAGCCATTTGGAAAGAAACAAGAAAATAAAAACGATGAACCGATTCTCTCAACTTCCGGTACTGAAAGATTTGAAGCCATGAACTGTTTGAAGTTAGATTCACAACCATAAATGGGTTTAGAAGTAGTCGCCTTGCCAAAGCAAAGTAAGATGTCATAAACTGACAACAGATACTAACCACAGACTCGTTTCATTCTTACCCTGATTCTTCCTCAATCTGAATGCATAGCATTTTGTAATACATTTCAGTACACTTTTCATATTCGTTGGTGTGATCGATTTTCGTGTATTTTTTCGATTAAAATGGATCAAGTGTATCAAAACATCAAACGAGATTTGTGAGTTATTATATGCCGTTCGTTGTTTTCTTCCGTTTTCTAAGGATATTACGGCGCACACGATTTCAGGTAAAGAGCCGAGGACAGAGAAAAAAGGGGAAAAAAGAAAAAGTCATTGGCGGTGGGAAAACTTTAACCCAAGAAATTGGCACTGAAATACGACGACGTTGATCATGTGACCATCATGGATTGGGCATGAAATAGTGACTCCGTGTCTGCAGTCCCACAAACAGTATGAGTTACAAATGTGACTACTGTCTCTTTGGATTTATTATTGGTAATTGGTTTTTTTGTTCCAAATGTATTCGACTATCTAAACATTTTTAACCCCGTTTTTTTTTAAACAAAAATAAAATTTGAATGCAAACTTAATTGGTAAGGATTAAAATTACCCAAATACGCTTAGAAACCCGTATACAATCAAGTGGCCTGTGATATGTTGAACGGGAAGATTTCATCTCAGCTGTCATTTAAAAACATGAGACAACCAAAAAGTCAAACCAGTAGAGTCTTAAGAGTTCACAAAAAGGGATTTTTTGGTCTCCTTCCAGATTAGGTTCGTCACTGAATCGTGCCACGAAAGTGTGGACAGTCCGACATGTCAATCTCCGTATGCGACATACTGAATGAATCGCGCATCATACTCTAGTACAAAAGTGCACATGACGCGGGGAACATGCTCCCGGATTCATTTTACACACCTCTAATGCTCCTTCCGCAACTAGGACGATAGAAAAGAAGTGCGATAATTTATTTCATATGAACCAGGTTTGAAAAAACTGCCTTTTTTATTTCCATTCGATCGTGCTGTGTAAATGACGCCAAACAAAGAAAAAAGTCAGACTGCAGTCATCCGGTGATAGTGTCAAAATTGTGAGATGGTAAAACGTTTTCTCAAAGTGGTTATAACCACCGCACATCAAAAAATTCTGTGAAATGTAATCAGGTAAATAGCATCATAAGATTCGGAATCTTGTCGACGTCGGTCAGTTTCACATCAAAGAACCTGTACTTGCCCATGATTCTGGGAAGTTTTGTGCCCTTGAAACAGGAAGAAGAGATTTTTATTCTAGGACGTTTCACTTTACACATGCATGGCCCCAGCGTTCTTCCGAAGGGAATTTTAAGCCGACCGACCTGAATTATGCATCACGAAATAGAATGCCGACGAGTCAAATCCAAGTAAGTATAAGCAACCACTTAATTAAAATAGAACATCGCCAGTGATACATAGCTGTGCATTATTTGCCTCCCAGCGGAATTGAAGGATGCCTGTGTTTGAACACATTTACCACGGATCAGATATTTTAATCACTTTTTGCTCTCACGTCAAGAAAATAATACAGAATTGATCCGACTGTGAAAACTTCCGATTTCGCTGGATTTGAATCCACGTGTTTGTACGACAGGTGCTGGGCGGCTGGGCTAAGAGACCTCAACGCCATCAATCGATTCACGATCTTAAATGTGCTGGTCAATAGTTGTTTCGCCCTGTCTGGACACAACACAAAGTTCCTTTTAAGGGTGAAATAAACTCCAACCTACCGGGAGTGTCAGGTCCGGAAATTCGACGTCTGCGTTATCAGTTTAGTTTGTCATAAAAAAAGAGAAAAAAAATCATACCCTAATAAACTTCCTCTTTTTCATAAATTGTCAGCCGAGATGCAGTGACACAAATTTGTAAAATAATTGCTACCGGTTTGAAGTGAAACTTTTGCGAACTTGTTTCCATCCAATAAATTAAAATTTGTCAACTTCTGTCACGTCAGATAAGGTTCGCAAAAAGTGAAAAATGAAACAGTATTTTATTGCCACGAACTATACCAAAAACGAGGAAAATCAAAAGGTACTGAGAGACTGGCAACCCCTGGGCTTGTCCCCACTCATTTTATCTTTATCTTTTATCTTTTGCTTCCGTTATTAATGAAACAACAATGTACATCAATTCTCAGGAAGAGGGCCGAGGCCAGCAGAGGGCTGCCAAGTGGGGAAGTCGACCGGCGGTGGGAGGACTCGAACCCGCAACCTTCATGTCCAAACGCCAGGACCTTATCCGTTCGGCCACCGCCGGCATTTCCAGTCGCTTCCAAATAGACTTTTGTCCTTCGATATATCACCCTATTTGTATTCTCCTTTTACGTTCGTTTCCAACCGCGCTAGTGAAGAACGGGTATTTAATTGGGAGATTTCTACTCATCCCATTTATTTAAGCAGTTAAATAGTAAAAAGTGTGATGCATCAAAGTCACCGTTCACTGTTAGTCAAGCGCAACTAAATTTATCTGTCGTCAGAGATGGTCAAATGCAGCATCAGTGAAAGAAATCGTCATCCCATTGGGGCAAATGCCTGACAAATAAACGGTGTCCAACTAGTTTACCCGAATTTTTGAAAAGGACGCAATTTCTGAAATCCACCACAGAACAGTAGTCGATTACTTCTCCCTATAGCCAGACAGTCGTGCGTAATTTAAATCATATATCTTGCACGCAATTGCTCAAAATTGAGTGACATTCTACCTAAAACGTCGTGTTTTTGATCACTAAGCAATCGCATACGTAAACTCATCACACGGCGTACTGTCTTTTCCATGTACTCCGAACCTTGTTGGAGCCAGGTCTGTTAACCATGTTTTTTCCAGTCTTGAATAGAGCCTGAAATATCTTGACCTGTTAACGCACCCAAGCCAGTTAAGCTGTCCCGTCCGTGTCAATCCTAACTGACTGAGTGACTGACTGGATGAATGAATTACTCGTGGTATAGTTTGATTTTTGAGCATCTACCACTGTGCTTTTCTGATGTCATGTTTGATTTGCTCTCGGGCAGGTCCGAGTCGCGCGTTACCGACTAAGTGGAATGACAGACTGATTGATGTTTGTGAAGTTTTTGATTGTCCTTCGTGGATTGAACCAATTAATCCGTACTTATCAGGTCAAGTGTATTGGAATTTTTATTATTCACGTCCAACTGACAAACGTTTCGATCTCACATTAGTCATAAAAAGAAGAATTGAATAGTTCAAGGAAATGTATTCTTTTTAATAGCATAGCTATGAATGGAGAGTCACATTGAAAGCAAGAAATCGTCTGGTGTCGTTTACGCTCGGCGTTACAGTTTAGTAAACTGAAATGGCAAATTCAGTTTTAAATTGAGTGCCAATTATTGGAAATTCTTCGAACGTTTTGTGGACTAGTTTAGAACCGACGAAATGGGGATAGTAAATTATTGTCGCCAACAGCATAAGAGAAATGCGAGCCTCACATGAAGGCCAGATGGATATGCACTAGTGATAATCCCCGGAAAGTTTGTAAACATTAGCCTAAATTTTAATGTATAAACTTTACCGTATACAAATGACTTTATTTTAATCAAAAATGATTACAAAAAACGCTTTAATTCCTTTTTTACAAAAAGAAGAAAAAGACAAACGCGAGAAAATTTCGTTAAGTGAATAGTGTGAGCATTTACGGTGGATTGGCAAAGAAGTCGGTCTGTCAGAAAGTATGCTAAATAAAGGACAGTTGATTTACTACAAATTTCGATTCTGTAATGTTTGGAAAATGAAACGGATTGTGTTGAACGCGAATGCACGTGGGACACAACAGTAACGTGACGCACTCCTCACCTGTAAACCAACGATTTCGATTTTTTGAGCATATCGTATGTATCAATAAAAATAGACAGTAGATACCTGTCGGTGATGACTGAACTGGACTTGACTATCCTTTGGTGGAAGAAAGGCGTAGATCAAATGCAATAACTAGGAGAGTCAATGCATGATTGAAATCTCTCGCAACGCTGATGTAAATTATCTTCAACAAGTGAAACTGAATTCTAAAATGGGATCAAAGAATGTTGAGAAATTGTGCTGTGAGGTAAAAAAAAAACCTGTGTACAGGTTTGTTCTAATTGTATTTTGTGGCGAACAAAACCGGGGTTACGTGAAGTTACCAGGTAGCCAACCTCATACACAGAATATCTGCTAATGACCTCAAACGAAAAGCAAATAAAGTGGGTTGTTACACCGCAACCAGTTAAATTATTGCTGGAAATTCTCTCTGGACTGTTTAGTTGGAAGTGACTGACCATTGTGAGTGAGCTCGTAACTCCCCAGTTTAGCTACCAGTCTCGTACTCCAATTGAACAATTCTGAACATGAATTAGTGATGGGAGCGCATGGGACCTGTAAGGTGAGGATGACTCCAAAAGTTCAAGGCCGCTCTGTTTCGGTTCAAAGTCACGAGACGGAACGGACCATGCATGGGACACAGGACTGTCCAACAAACCCGTTTGCATTCGGGTGTATGACGCGGGCGCTAAAGATAGGAGCGACTGCAATCCAGGAAACAGTGAGGAATCAAACATTCTCCTTAATCATGGAGCAAGGAAAGACTGGTCTGGTTTTGCGACAAGGTCATAGGCGAACGGTATAGGGTTTCAACTGAAGGCTAAAGAAGGGACAATGAACCCAAGAGAAGGACAGTAGTCGAGCAGGGACCTATATCTTGTGTGGACCTATACAGATCGCCTGGTTGGGCAGTAGGCGTGTTGACCGGTCAGAATCTACTTCGATCGTTTTCACTTTAGTAAGTACGGTGGGACTGGACTTGAGTCAACACGATCCAATAAAACCCCTAGAGTTAGTGATGGTGACAATCACATTCTAAAATGAGATAAATCCGACAATATCGCGAATAGGGAACAAATGTTAATGCCGGATTGGACATCTTGGCCGGAGGAACGCATTTAGGAGCTACCTGCCAACTAGCACTAGGTGTTTCTTCCGCATGGGACAGATCTTTGATACCCAGCAGAGAATGAGTATAGTCAAAGATGAAAGTCCGTCGGAAGTATTAACAGTAATCCACTCAAATGAAAGTAACGGCAGACCGAGGTTGTAATAAAGCGCAACTACCACAAGGAGAAATAAACCGATGACAGAATTGTGGCGCAGCCAGTCGAAGGGTGCAATTTATTCATGATTTTCATCGGGAACTGAGAATCCCCACCTCATGATAAATCAATAGAAAAGTCACAATAACATAATGAGTTGTTTCTTTTTTCAGTCCTTCTCATCGATGTCACGGAATCTGAGTGATGGGTAAGCGCATTTAAGACACCGCACAGGGCATTTTTTGCGTCCTTTGACTGATGTCATTAGATGGAAGTTTGATGTTGCTGGATAAGTTAGGATCATAAACGATGATGAATACTGTCATAGGTGAATTGCATTACAAGATTATACGTTTAAGCGATTATCCAGCTGCTGACTCATATACGTGCCAGCCTAGCACAATCGCTGAGGTTATTTACTAACCGGGGCATTCTAGACTAATAAGATGTTATTGCCACTAAGTAGACTGTCTGTGATTCAACCAACATCCACAACAACACGCCACAATCAGTTTACCAGTCACAGGCAGTCTGTGTTGTACTGACTTACGAGGTCCTGTGCTCGTGTAAGCAATAGAGTAGTGATAGTGTGAAATACAGTCCTTTTTTATGTAATTAACAGGCGGAAAGATGCAACCTCAATATACATAAGCAATCCCTTCTCGAGTGTCTCCTGCAAGTTTGCAAATATTCACATCCCTTCAAATTTCCAATATACTAGAAGTAGATCGCCCCTAGAATTTGAAATTTTCTTGCCCATCAAAAATGTGAAAAAACTAAATTCATTTCAGAAAAACACAAACATTGTGTTGATTATATATATCGTATATATATATATATATATATATCGTATGCAACAGGCAGAAGCAAACGGTTAACCTTTTCATGCCCAGTAATGTGCACCGAGGAAAACGGATGAACAAAATATTCATTTTCGTCAGTTCACCGAAAAACAACTACACGACACAGAGGGCCGTACTCGTTGAAGGACACCAATCATCGTGTAAATCAATGGGGATTTTCACGATGGGTGTTGCCAGTCGTAACATTAGGCGTTCTGTTCCACTCCAACCGGGACAAAAAGCACATCGTTGTGTCATTTCTAGGTCAGGGACATATCAACCAGATTAGCGTTCCAAAGACACAATAAACGGACATCCATCGCTCGGGGCCTCAGTTTTGTACACAGTGTATGCCATATGAAATTCGCGTGATGAGGTATCGGTCAAACCCAAGGTCTTTGGGATAATATTTACTTTGAGATTGTGTCTGTGCCCGTTTGTGAGCATTTTTGTGTGTATGTATGCATGTACACATGATAAATACAAACCAAACATTCCTTAATTTGTAATCACTAAATGAAAATATGCACATTCCTTTCTAACAATGAGGCTATGCCGCTTGTGACATACGTTGTTGCATTTTATTTCCACTCTATTTTTTGTCTGAATTAGTTCTTATTCGTGAACTCGGGTAGGGAACTAATTAATGTGAATGAAAATGACAATTCATCTCCCGCGAAAGTTCGATACTAAAATTTTGTCTAAATACGGGTATAAGTAATAGTGATCACGGGAATATTAGTTACGCCAAATGTCACCTTGATGGAATTATTTGTAGGTTGATATCAAATAGCAAGAAAGCTGTCCTTCGCTGTATGGTTTATGTTGGCGATAACCGTACCAGTAGATCCGATGTTTGCAGAGAAGTAGTCCATTAAATACAAGTTGATCACTGGGTTATCAGCATTCTCGATGACAACGGAGCACGAAGTGTCACGTGGTTTTATTTGCAAAGGATTCGTTGACATCTGAAGAAAAAGGAAGCTAGACTTGCACTCGTCCTTTTTGGACTCGAGGGAGATTTTAAACACGCAGTAAGTCACAAACTGGAAACAGGAAAATATACTGGAAGAAGCCGGGTTAGCATTGTACCTAACCTCACCCTCCCATCCGACGGGATTTAGCAATTTCTCAAATGTTTTGTGATACAGGCTCAAGTCGACTTTTACTCGATGTATGGCAATGGCGCAGAAATACGTCAGCAGCCCAGCACTGCTTGTTATGTACATAATTTCAGTCAGCTGGTTAAATAAAGAACGACAGCTAACAACTAGAGTTTGCCTCCTTCAACTTCTCGGAACGCTTTTGATCTAGAACTTGTTTTCCACTAAATGATGAACTTAACTTGAGGAATATTCAGCTATTCGGTTGGATGATTGACTGGTAGGTTGCTCCCCATCTCTGTCACAATAGTGCGTGTATTTTGTCGACAGTATTATAAATAAGTGCGCCAAGTACTTATTCAGTCAAGAATTATTCTTGAATTTCAACCACCAGATTCTGTTCTCGAATAACCCTATCAGCATCAGGCTGAGACTAACTCGCTCAACAATGAGCGCAGAAACTCGGGTTGCAAACTGGATGACTCAGGACCAGCAACTGAACTTAAATTTGTAATCATTACAAACAGCAAAACGAGAGTATAATTGGGAAACTCTGTTGAAATGATAAGTCACACAGCAAACAACCAGAAAAGCTAGAAACAGCATATTGCTTCTTGGCAATACCGAATCTAGAACAGTATACAAGTTGCAGATTCACAGCTTACAGAGAATTCAGAAGCAGATTAGAATGGACATTTATTCAATGAGGGGAAAAAGCCCTTGGTCATGGGGTTTTTTGTCAATTGCATTTGTCTCCTATGCCAAATGCGATCGACCACAGAACCTGAAAATTAATCTAAACAAAAATTAAATTTACAAAATATCAGGTCAGAATTGCGGTAGGTTAAGAAACAACTCAGCTGCAAAAATCGACATGAGGTTAGTGATCTAATCATGAAAAAAGGAAACAAGACACCTTTCGATAAGTACCATGAAACCTGAAATTAGGCTAGAATCCTACATCGTAGCATACCATTGCCAGTTTATGAGAAGAGTTTCCTAATCGTCTTCATAAACAAAAGTCCGTTTCTTTTTTTCACAAATTTTGCACTCAATTGCTGTTCACTGATTTCGCTATCCGTGATTAGTTGCAGCTCAAGTCACCAAACAGAACAAATGTTCTGGTTCTTTTCTTGACAAAATTAAATTTCGACGTATTTCCACCAGCAATCCACTTGCTCCCACAACAACAAAATAAATTATACACTCGTCAACAAAATACGTCGAATACCAAAATTGTATCACTGAAAATTCAACGGATCCGTAAATTTGCCAAGCTCATATTTTTCATCCTTAGGTCATGATTCACTTTACTTGACGCAAAAAATAACTCACAGTTATTCAATATTCTTTACAAAATATAATAATACCCCGTTGTCTTGCACTTCTGTTGGACCGAGGATGACGTTTTTAGTGGCACTACATTAATATGGCCCTGCTAACGATTTCAAATAGGTGTTTTCCCACATCCTTGTCATATTCAGATTCATCTGCTTTCTCGTCAGTGAACAAAATCAGTGACCTGATTTCCTATTAAGAATCGTACAATATTTACTTTATAGTCCTTTCACGAATAAAGTCAAAAAAAACTCCAGGATGACAGATTTAGTTGACCTGGATAAATTTAGCCCAAGTGCCGACCACCAAATACAAGTTGATTTCACGTGCGAATAAATTTCCCGCATTGGCTAAGGAATTTGCCTTGGAAATCAAATTGGCGAGCATTCGCACATACACCTAGTTAGACATAAACCCATTTCTAGATAGATAGTTTGACAGATAAATATTGAATGCAAAAAATTGGGATCTTTACCATTTTGACCGTTATTCAACGTGAGAAATCTGGTTTCGTCAGAACGATTCAAAAACTAATTTTCGATCAAATCTCCATAATTACATGCCTCCCACTACTAAAATGCATCAAGTAATCAAGCTCTGTAGGTCATATCCAAAGCGTTCGTCGTACTTAGGCTACCTGCAGAGAAGTCGTCTATCAGTAGGGGTCGATCGCTTGAGCTAGCGGACAGTAACCGTGCAAATCAGTGACGGATAGGTGCAACATCATGTGGTGAAGTTCAACGAACCGTTCAGAGCCTGCCCGGTAGCGTAATGGCTAAGGCGTTCGACTCAGAATCGTTCGTCCTTGTTCGGGTTCGGGTCCCAGTTCGGGCGCGGTGGATATGCACTGCTGATGATTCCTAACAAGGATGAAACAGCTGTACAGTGCTTCCACGGTTTCTTTATCGTGAGTTGAGCGATGATATCACATGGTGAATTATTTCATGAATTACTTGCCTCTCAAACAGTGCAATAATTAAAAGTAGGGCGCATAATGCAAGGTTGGTGGACACTGGATTATCATATCCATTGCCCCGGTCAAAGGTCAACAGAAATTCGTCCATTGGACCAGCTGACAAATGGAAAAATACTGTTCCTTGAAAAGCCACTTGCTGGTAGCGGTCTCAACCGATCGGTGGATTATTCCACCGGTGCGTGCAGACCATTATAATGACGATATGGCGGAATAGTTTTTTGACAGTAAGACGAAATTTTGTATCAGGCCGATTTGGATGCGCTTTCCATAACTGTACCCTTAGTGTTTTCTTGTTTAAGTCGAAATGTTTTGAATTATGTCTCATGTTTAGATTTGTTGCCAGACATACGTCTACCTACAGATTTTAGACTGATGCGTAGCTTAGTGTTGGCAGTTGGACCGATTTAAGATGAACCACGTCTTAGGTCAGTATGAACAAACTGTGAGTGAGCCAGCGGGAAAATATTTCAGAACAGTTTTAAAACGATTTCAAAAAAATCCAACAAAATTCCAAAATGCAGCAGGAGCAAACGATAACAAATTGAGAATTTTCTAGGTTTATGATTGATTGGGCAATATCCGAACAGATACGGCTTCCTAGCATTTTAAAATGCAGTTCACAACAAGTTTTTCAACAGGCCGTTCATTTGGGACACAAAATGGATCAAGAAACCGCTTTCCAATATTGAGGCTTCTTGCTTTTAAAGGCTTTTTCTTATGAAGTGCTTTTGATCATGAAACGCCAGTAATCCTATATGATTTCGCTCAGTTTTGTGGCTTCCACCTTGGAAAACGCAATCTAAGACTGTCAACAGACTAAATATTCAACCCCTCTTTTGCCTAACCCAAACAGCATTCATTTGGGAGATCAGCAGTGCCGAATACAAACAGTCCATCTATTTGATTCCTGCTGTTTTCGGTGGTTCATTTGTCAACAAAATGATTACCGCTTGGTGTAACCATCAGTAGGTATTGTTTAGCTTAATCCACCCAGTTACAGGAAAATCGATTTCTCGTTTCCAGTGCATTAGCTCGGTCGAGACTATTTCCTCCTGCCGGTTGTATTGCTTGGTCACTTAGTCATTCAGAACAATGAAACTGGTTCCACTCTCTAAAGGACAACAATACGAAGGGCATACTTCAACAAAACTCGGTAATAAATATAACATCTCCCAGGCCCCCAAATGTAGCCAAGTATCTGCTTTGAGTTGCACACTTAATGATTGACTGGAGTCTCAAATTTGGTGCTCGGCATTGTAGTTATTGTTGGCTAAAGCCTATGGTGGTACGTGAAAAGAATGCGGAATTAGTGGTAACAATGGACTTCGTTTACACTACTGTGTGCCACGTTTTAAACGATCTAGCATGTGTGCTGATGTGCGCGAATGAAATCAGGTTTCGCTCCGTGCCAGAAACATGGTTACGTGTGAGAAAAGTGCAAAAGCCGGCTGAGAAACACAGATAGATAAAGTAAGTTTGTTTATCCTCAAGGTTGGTTTGCACGGTAATTCCAGTTTTACCTACTTATTCTACCTGTTACCTCCTCGTAAACTTTCGGTCCGGTTCCATTAAATAATATTCCCTGCTTCAAGACTGAGACCGAATAGTTCAAAATGAGTCGAGAACATACTGTCCGAACATCATATCTTTTTTGTCCGTAGAACATTTTGCCCCAAGACGTCAAGACAAATCTGTGGAGCCAGATCTCAGATTGTCCATTCATTTCCCTATTCGTATGCGGCTACAAGCATTACAATGCACACTTGTGATTTTAACGTGCGTAAATTCCTACTCCATTTGATCTGACTGTACTAGTCGTGCAAATGGTCATATCCAGACATATTGTAGATCAATTTGAAACGCTGTAGTGAAGTTGGACACATTTAACCCTATGAATTAAAAACTAATTATACCCAGTAGAACAGCATGGTCAACAATAAATACATTGATAAATCACTCATATACTTGAACAATTCTACGTCAGTCGCAGGCATTCCAGACCTTACCGGAACACCGTGAATAGCCCAATTTCATTCAGCTAGTCATATCCGTGAAAATTACATGCCGATAGTTGGACAAATATCTATTTGTATCTATCATTTTATCTATCAGAATACGATCAAATTCATAAGGGTTTGGGAAACCAATCTCGGTATCGACTGATTAGTTTTGTCCCAAAAAGGCAGTTACCCATGCACGTCGAGGCTAGTCTTGGAGGGTTGTGCACTAACAGTGATCCATCACCTATACGGATGGTAAATAATATCTGTTCACAGTTTTGCTTATCGGTTTGTTCTTGTTAGTTCTTTATCTTTGTCGTTATTTACACATTACGTGAACTGCGAAAGCTTATGCTAGATCTGTGATACAAGTGATTGGGGTGGCAGCTTTCGAACTTCTGCTTTTGGCGATTATTTGCATTGATAACAATTCGTAATCCAATGATTTTATTAGTTCTAGCAACCAAACGTTTTTGCTTAGACAAAGTCTGGTAACAATAACTGAAAGTTGAGTTCCTTAGATTGTTTAAAATAAAGTAATCAAATGAATGTGCAATGTTATGACACGCGTTGATTCGACTATTGTTCGTAAAAGTCAAGTTATCTATCTATTAATATCAAGTCCTACTTAGTCACTTGGCATCGCGGAACTAGTGTGCCGTTTTTCCCCTCCCAGTAGTTAAAGTTATTGTCTGCAACCTTTCCTCCTTAATCTTCGACTAAGATGCGAAACCAAGATCGTGCAATAATGTAAGTCGAAAACATGCACGGTTACCTAGTAGAATTAGTAGCGTTTTATTGAGGAGCAGTTGTTATTGCATTTTTGTGTTACGTGTCCACAGCCGGTTCCCAACACCGTGGTCAGCTAGTACGGCGGAACCATTTTTTTCTAAAACCTGGTCTAAAGTGGAATTTTGAGTTTGCATTGAAAATCGTTTCATATACTGTGCAAACGTTTCCACTAATCCGCTATGAAAGACTTATCTTGGTTGAGTCAACTGAACACATAAGGTGACAGATATGGTTGGAACAGGCATCTTTGCGAGCACTAGTTGGATAATGCTTTGCCGTCCGCTTTAACAACCGCCTGGCTGTGTGTCCTCTACAATAAACAATACAAGTGCATGCAAACTGATACAAAACGTAAACTTGGGAGTGAGGAGAAAACTTATCTACGCCTTAGTGAAAAATGACGGCGTCGTTCGCCGTACAACTGGGAGGTGCGTAACCGAAAAATAACTGCTAACTTCTTTGGATGGAATCTCCAACAGTTCTTCTCAACTATGAGTGGAACTAAAAAGAGTAATTTCCTTCTTTCTGCTAATGTATAGTCTGCTCATTTCTCCTTATAGTCTTAGCTTATTTAGTTTTCGTTTCACTACCAGAGATCCCTTCAAAAACTGAAGAGTTACTATCGAGAAAAAATGGAAATGACCATTTCGAACTGCGAGCTATGTAAAATACCCGAAATTCCTATTTTTCACACAGGAAAAAACCATGGTTCTTTTTTGACTACTACTCTCTTTTTACTGTTCTCCACCGTCTTATCAAAAAATTTGCTCGTTTCCCAAGGACAGCATTTTGCTCGTTTCCAGTTGTTCATCTTTTATGATACTGAAAAAGTAGTCTCTATCAAATGGCGCGATTTTCATTTGTCCGTTTGTCAAACGGCGCTCATAGGAATACGTCGAACTCCAATCGCTCCTTGCACAATTATTTAGCAAGTGTTCAACTTGTCGCTCTTCTCGTTCCATAATCTCCGGATTAAATATCTCGGGAAACTTGGCTGTGCCTGAGTGAGAATTTCGTAGGCCGTGTGCATGCCTTAACCGATAAGTTCAAAAACGTCTGACGTCGAACAGAACATAATGCTGCAAGATTGTTTTCGTTCCTAGGTCCTGGTGACCTGAGAAGCGCACATTTTTGACCAAAACAAAAATGCTCACCAAAAAACATAAAAAACGGCGAAAGCGAGACTGAATAATAACCCCCAGTAAGCCGTTAGACGTCCAAGAAAAGTAAAATATAGCAGTCGAATGAATTATTATTCTATTTTATTAATTACACTACCATTTGTGCTGCTACTAGTGCTACTCTTAATAATGCTAGTAATATCAGCGATATCAATAGCAATGATGTTATTGACCGTAGTAACAGCCACAGTGGCGGACAGTGCGAAACGAGCGTTAATAATTGACTTCGCTGTACAAGCCCAAGTGCATTTTGCATGCATCTTCAGGAAATGATGGGTCCAATTTGCAAATCACAAGTATCGCCAAACACAGAAACCTGTAACGAATAAAATTTTCACCTAATAGAACTATCAACCAACAAACAACTTTCGCCTACCGCTGCGCATTCTAAACACTGTAAAGATAAATGGTTTTCATAAAATCTCCGCATAACAAAACAGTGCGACTGTGTTGTGTAATTGAATGACAGCCGTTTAATTTCCAATTTAATTTTGTTTTCGCCGATAAAACAGCTCAAAATAACAAACTGTTTTTCACTATCTGATTTGTTAGTAAAAATATTTTACCTTTTGGGAAAGCAAAGGGTTGTGAGTGAGGGGGGGGTAAAGCTTGATTGCTGTCGTTTGAAGCGAACTGAAACAGCCCACAGATCATCTATTATTTTTTTCTGGATCGACTAATTACAGGTGAAAAAGAAATCGCGCACGCGATATGAAACAGACTGTAGGTACAACAAAAACAAACACCGGTGACGTGAAACTATTCGCCAGGAACCGGGTTGCGTTGCACACGTGAAACTCATTGCACAGGACATGTGAGCACATTGACTCAAACATTTGGAACAGGTGAGTGTCCATTTTGAGCTTATTCGCATTGGTAAGACTCGTTCGACCAATAGAGCTCAGTCATTTTGGGACCGAGTACCGAGCGAGTCACCGCGGAACTATCCAGGCTACAAATACACAAATGCTACAAGACACGATCGGTACGGCATTCACCGGACCAATGATTGTTGCGGTCCAACGCACCTGTTGCTACTATATAATCACACAATTTGTCAACAAATCGTTTGGATGCGTACCACAATTTGGTCAATCTAAGTGAGTAAAAGCGCCAGCATCAGCCATAATTTTCATTTTTTGGTTTTCAACTGGTATATATTGAAGTCATTATTTCTCACTACTTTTATTCATATAATTCTAGGTTCTAATTATACCACAAATTTGTACAAGCACCGTCACTCTCATGTGGTAATCAGGAAATTGGAAAGGAAACCTTTCTTCTTGTCTGTTCATGGAAAAGTTTTCATGTAATTCACCAGTTCAAATCACCAAAAATCTGTAGTGAAATCTTAACTGTTATAACTAAATGGTAGTTTATAAACTATGTATTTTACGGAATACCCGCGGATGTTTTACAGAATAGCTAACTTGATAAAATCATTTTGTGCTACAGGTCTCAAATCTCGTTCTTGAGATTTTAATCACGATCGTGAACAGTAGATGGAGGATTTGAACGCCTGCAAACCCCTACCTCTATCCGGATAAGACTTTCCCGGTACGAAATCCAAAATCAGTCATTTGGAACCAGCGAACAAATAGACACGTGATTTATTTGTTTATTCTACATTGGCTTCTTTTATGAGTAAGTCTACTGATATTCCGTCTAACCACGTCTACTAAATCTCCTTATTGAAAATGTACCTGAAAATTTTAAATATTAGCTTTCTCGTGCATCAAAAGAAAAAAATTTCAAGTTCATTAAGGAAACAGTAACCCAAAAGACAATTGTCAAATCATGCCACTGATGTAGTAGTCCTGTCCCGGAGATTATGTCAACTATGATACTGGGAGAGAACTCAGATGGAACAGTACACATGTTTGGTTGCCTGTGGCTTACCGCAAGTGCTGAAGATGATAGTAAGTTGACGGTTACTTGGACCACAGCAAACATTTTCGAAGGGACATGTTGGGTGCTTACACACTCAAACTGTCGGTGGATCATCAATTCGCTTGGCACTGTCGGATTGTTACCGAGATTATGTAGTCACAATCAAACGCACATGATCGAGTACACTCTTTTTTAATTTACTTCGATCACCTTAGTACGATGATGGGCTGCTGTCAGAGCATATAACGTGGTCTGTCGTCATTGCTCTATCTTGATCTGAACAACTATATTACATTGAATGCCTCGGTGAATCGTGAATCATGATAGACAACCATCATTGTATAGGTATGAATTGTAAAAATTGTTCCTGTTTGTCTTCATAGCTCCTCCCCCGCAAGCTTTTGTGTTCAAGTACAGAATTGTTTAACATCTATACGATTCTCACATGACCGATATCTCAGTTATAATAATTGGGACAAAATCTAACAGCTTTCAGGCCCCCAAACTCGAGTGATGATTTTTCTTTTCCGTAATTCTGTTTGACTAGTAACGATCTTTTCCACGTGCTAATAGTGACCAGCAAATAGCACGCCTAAGTCCTCATCAGTCAACAATTTTGTGATATATATATATATATTTGTTTCACAGGCATAATATTCACAGCCAAGTACTTTTGTTCGAAAGATAGTTCAGTACTCAAAACTTAAGTGTTTCTTGGTCCCGCTCATAGTAAATCAATAAATCGAGGACCAGTCCTCCAAGAAGCTATTCGCCTAATGTCACAATGTTGCTTAGTAATGTCCTGAACAATTTTATATCACTGGAAGACAACCAGGATGAGCTACTAGCGGCTTGTGGGAGTGAAAGGAATGGATTTCGGATTCTAGCTCATAGGGAGTGCTAACAATTACTATTCAAAGTTATTGTTCCCTGAAAGTTTGTGTCCTATTGTTGTTCACGGCTTTTATGGATTAGAAGATTCAGTTGACTGTTGGCTCGTGACGGAATACTTCATACGTCGATATACGTATGCATACATGTATATATCTATGTATACAGAATGAGTGGAAGACATGGCCTTAACCTATGTAACAAAGGTCACATGAACAATTTCTGCTTCGGTTCGTGATAACATAAATAAGATATAATTTAGACTTCATTCGCATTAATCAGCACTAAGTTATCATGTTCTTCGGCGTAGCTTGATGCTGCTCAACAAAAGACATTAGGAATTCAGTTGATGCGCCATCTTAACCTGCGCATATAAATCCGAACCATAAAATGTTACAACCCCGCTAAGAAGAACATCGTTAGACCTACTCACGATTATCTGGCACGTGTTCTCCAAGAAATATAACATTAGTGAACACTGAAAATTGATGGGCCGGCCACTGTGCCTCTACATGTTTTGAGTGCTTCTCCGTATCTTCCAGCAGCAGGAGTATGGAACCATTTTTGCTTCATGCGTCGGAAGGTTCTAGAACTTCAGCGTTCATCTCCGAGATGTCGGTGTCTTATTGAATTTTCATAGAAAACCTTGTAAGGCCAAGCGTGTTTGTAACCAATTGGAAGAAAACCTCTGTACCAAGGATAAAATATTTATTAAATCTTGACGGAATGCAAATTAAAGCTTTTTTCAGTAAACTGCTATTTTCATATATAGTTTATATTCTTAAAATTCGAGAAACATCTTTATCACTAGAGCGACGCATTAGCACCTACCCGAAATGTGCTATATATTGGTTCACCGAAAGGGCTTTCTCCATCCATTACCTCTTACGTTTGAGGAACCCGGACGGATACAGAAAAATAGAGGACAGCTTTTTCGAAGAATTCCATGTTTTCAATGTCGATTTTGCTAGACTCTTATTGGCCAGCCACGACAAGTAGCAACCAGAAAATTAAAGGATAATTGAATAGAAGCGCTCACTACCATTCTATCTAGGTTCCGCTGGTGTTTGCAGCGTTTAAGATTGTTGGTCTTTGTTGTAACAATGGTGCACAAAGTTCTGAGAAATAGTCTACCTTAAGACTAGAAGAAAGAAATTCAGTCTTGAAATGTTAACAAAATCTTAAACAAATATATGTTTACCTTTGTGCATGATCGATCCCCTGTACACAGAAAGTGCGCTCGACAAAGCTTATTCATCAACCAATGGGCAAATGCTAACATACTTTGGCTTGGAGTGTTGGATTTGCCTAAACTTAAAAAAAATCCAATTCGAGAAAACTTTCAATCAGTTCCTTATCCCCTGTATCGCGCTGCCAACAGATTCGACAGTTTCCGTCTCCCTGCAACACTGATTCGATACCAACGCATGCGATTGAATTAGGGCATTTAATTGACTCTGAATCAAAGTAAACATTGATAAGAACCAAAATTCTTCCTAAATGAAAATCTCTCAGCTCCCGATCAGTAGTAATTATCCAACGCAAGTTAACGTACAATATCACAATTATTAAACAATTGCCCTCAGCCCGTAATTGCAGACGTAATCGTGGGTAGAAAACTAGATAAAATAAGTGTCTATATGGAACAAACGAATTCGTCGGCATTTTGGAATACAAAATGGAATAAATCCAAAACAGTTCCAAAGATTTGAGATTTTCACGCCATATTAGGTTTTCATTTTTATGCTCACACCAGTTTATCTTGAAGATCAAAGTGATTCTTGCTTTAGTTGCCCAATGAAGACCTACAAACAGGTGTAATCAAAGCAAACTGTGCACAAATTCATGATGTTTGATGATTTTTCTTTATGCCGTGTACGCGATATAATCTTCAGGACAGGTGAATTGTATGGCAACTAGCTACACCTATCTATAAATCCAATTGTCTGCGTACGTTCATGATTGTGGTACTAATGAAAGAATTTTTTGGAGTAATTACAAGGACAGTGGTCAAACGAAAGTCGCCGACTTGACACGAAATTTCTCAATCTCATAAATCTTTGCAAAAACGCGGAAAAACTTATTTTTGTTCCCCTGTACTAACAACTACTTTTTGTCTTCTCGGAAGACCAATGGCTTTGGAAAAAATTGAAATGTAATGTGACAGGATTTGCACATCTTTTTACCGACTGCAGATGTTTGTGTCCAGGAAAGCAAAGTTTTAATCGTCTTCCCGAGATTTTATTTGCCCTGCAACATGAGACTCTCGGCTCGTCTAAAAGGTGTCAATTTTAGACCGAAAACGGAAGCGTGGAAAAGGCAAACAGCGAACGCGTGTGAACACGTCGCGAAATTAGTAAACCAAATCCGCGCAAATGAAGCGGCATCCGGAAGCGCGCGTTAGCTGAACCAAAGTGTATTTTTCATCGAGGCACGAAGCGCATAAGAAGACAACCGTGATTTCCAAATCCAGATGCACAAAATAAACCAAGATGCATGTGGTCGTTCGTGGGCAAGCCAACAATCTCTGTGGGTCGAATAATGTGAAATGATACGCCAGATCACTTAGTTTATTCTTACGAATCGTCGTCCAATTCCTTAGTCGTCACCAACTGAAAAGACTCGGAAAAAACATCGTGCCAGCTTATTTTTGTGATGTTTTAGTAGACCTGTAAATGTATTTATGCCCGTTTTTTCGTAATTTAACACTAATGCTCCGTAGTTAGAGGATTGTTGCGTCACATTTCAGGGTCCATGTTCTGTAGTTTAAGAGGCATTTGGCCCTGTAAACCGAGTTACTCAATTCATGCCTTGTAAAACGTGAGCCCTTGGTCAAGATAGCCTAGCCATAAGGCATTCCGCGCCGTGAGAAGCTAAAACCTTGTCCTGGGACAGAACATCAGCGACATACAGCTGAGGATGGAAAAGGCATGTGAAAATAGTACTATTCCAAGTTCAGCAGTTCTCTGGTCAGTGCTGAGCAAAGTTACAGAGTATCCGGTGACAACTTAAGTGACATGGAAGTATATTCGCAAAGGTTTGATAATATTAGATGAAATTTGTTCGGCTTTGCAAATTTCAAATATTTGTTGTCATAAGCAAAAACAGAAACAATCAGAACAATACAACGGATAATTTCCATTGATCTCCCATTCTCGCGGTTCGATTGTGTGATAAAAACTCATTAAATACACCCGCACCACATTCATCTTTCTCTGTCATTTATGGATTGTGCGAATCTCAGATTTTCAAGCTTTTTATCACTGCGTCCTCCTTCCCTCCTTATTTCTCTTCTTACCCTCTTCTCTCAAAAAAACCATAATGGAATGATCCCGCGCAATTCTGTTCGCATCCGACAGATTTCTACTTATCTTGGGCAAGCCAAATCATTTCATGGATTTCTGCCCTGGTTGCGGTGACTAAAAAACAAAAGTTTTCTATAGATAATTGGCTATCCGGACATGGATAGATGCAAAATAGAACACAGTATTTCGAGCTACGTCTTTGTGAATTGCGTTATTGTGGCAAGAACTTGTAAATGAACAAAAACTATCTGACTCGGTCGTGCCCAGTTTTTATTCTAACATAAACGCACTGTTTCTTTTTATCTTCATTATACTGATTAATAATTGTTCGTTAGCCAGACAAGCACTTTATGATTTTCCTTTAAGTGATGTTGTTGAATGCCAGAAAAAACCAACACTAAGCCGAGAATGATTCGTATAAATGCACTCCTGGCTGATTCAAAAAACCGTTCAAACATACGCGCATGAATAGCGTCACTTCGTATTTGCTTGAGTGCATAAAAGCTTGTGTAATAAAAGTATTTATGCAGGTGAAATAAAACTGCAATTTTTAGTTTATCGAATCCCCTGTACAGTCTATAGTTTAATAGTCTAGCCCAGTGGTGTAATAGGTTTAAGCCGCAACTGACATAGCTAATGATATCAATATCCAATTAGAAGTAGAAATTACTAGCCTCTGATCGGACGACACGAGTCTTTGTTGCACTAACTAACCTTCATTCAGATAAATGGAATAAGAAAATTCCTAGCCACAGATCACTTCGGGGTCCTCTTTGGGATTGCTTCATTGGAAACTGGCATTTATTTGTTGACATTTGTTCTGATTATAAATGTGTACTGGGATAGCCGTGATATGAACTTGGTGAATGTTGGAGCTTAGTTAGTTGGTAGAAAAAACAATGCTGCATATGAAGTGAATGATTCATCCCCGCAGTATTCAGTAAGATCCCATTGCAAAGCCAATTTTCTCTAACCCATCAGCACAACTAGCACAATGATCCATAATAGAAGCAACCGGGTGCTGACTACGAAATTCTAGACGAACGAAGGGAGACGTTTGTTGAATTTGAAGTCATATTGGAATACCTTAACTTGTTTCATTCGTCTGGATCAAAGCCAACAGAATTCACTCGGCTATCGGACAATATTTACAACGTGTTACATTCCCTGTCTATCGGAAGTAGGTTGTGGACACCCCCGACCTCACTTCTGAAACAGTGGTAGCAGATGCACTTGTTTCAATTAGTTAAATGGGATAGCATTTCGTAATCACACAGACACAGAGTACACTTGACATAACCTGGTCAGGCCTATCAGTTTAGTTGTAAATGCACTTTCTGAACTCAATTCTTTTTCGTTCAGAGACAACAAAGAAAGTTGATGGGGCTTGCAGTTTGTAAACTGATTCAATGGGAAAGGTTTCGTGCACAAAATATCATTTCTAGATTACAAATAGATGACCAAAACTGATAAGACAAACTTGTCGGTGTGGTTCATTGCCGGAATTCGTGGGGAATAAAACAAATCAGTTTCCGCAGCGCATGCGTGTTGATGGCGGTTTAAATCTGAGTCGGTCTGTGCAGAACAGCAGATAAGCATCTTTTGCTGTCTCTCACCCACCGGCATTTTTTCCGACGTCTGAACTGGTAGTAGCAGACCAGATCGGACAATCAGTTGCTGCACTTTTAGTTTGGTTGCAAACTGAAAAACTTGTGTAGGAGCTGCGGTGCTTTCCCTGTGAAAAGAACCCATCAGTTATCGATCAAATGCTAAACCACTCAACTTGTTCTAGGAAGAAAAAAGCAAGACTTTCTGTTTCATACTTCAAACCCAGTTAAAGCAATATTATCGAAGTGAGCAAAACGGCATGCCCAGTATGTTCGTACTGTTTTGAATGTAATATAATGTAAAAGCTCGTGAATGATTATGAATATAATTGTGATCCAGTATCATACTGCACAGTTCTCTTAAATCTCAACACGTCTAGAGTAGGCTTGAAATAAGAACGCGACACGTGGTGCACAACAGTGGTGCTAATCATTTGTCTTTGTTTTATATTGCGCTCTGACCACTTGTCGTATAACCTATCAACTCATATAACTCATGGAATTCAGATTTTCTGCTCTTCCGATAAACAAGCAGACGTTTGCACATTCGTCAAATAAGAAGGGAAGACCGTCACTTGAGCTTCCATCAGGTGTTCATTTCACCTTAGTCAGAATACTACAGACTGCACAATGTATCCATAACTTCCACATGTCAGCTGAGTGTGGACAGCTTAAGGCATCATTTCACGGGGACTGCAGGCTCCGTCTACTCTCGATAACATGATTCATCCACGTGTCCTTTTGTTCTGAATCTTCAAACAGATAGTTCATTGTGAATCATAGAGCGCAAGATTCGTCGAAACAGCTCCTGATTGACAGTCTTTTTAGAAGCTGACTTTATTCAGTTTTAAAGATGCGAGAATTCGAGCGTTAGACAGGCGAAGTAACCTTTAGTATTTGAATAAATTATTCATTTTAAAATGTAAATGATTTTCAACCAATGTTAATTTATCCACTTTTGTTACTTCAGATTTCACAGCCTAGAATGTCTCAGAGCACTACTTTGCTTCGCCGATCATACGCACGAAAACAAGCTCCGAAAATCCCTGAGACCACTACCGCTACTTCTCTGCAAAAATGCTATCCTACAAAGACAACGGGTTTCACTTCTACAAAAGATTTCGCCAATGTTGAAAGTCCCTTCAATACAGTCAACCAAGCTGAAGTAGAAACCCACACTAACCAAGTGTCGACAGCCTTGCCACTTTCGGTACCCCTTAATCCACTGACAATGACGGACACTTCCGGAATCTTGTTGAGCGGACACGATTCGAACAAAATTTCAAATACTAATAGACTGATACCCAACACCAGTAATTACAATGGGCTAATTGGTCGTGGTTTTTCAACTCACAGCCCCGGATTCCGCACGAAAAAGATTCCGATTAGTTTCAATGTCTCCGTCGGTTGTCGTCGACTAATTGAACTGTACAATCGCCTGGACCAAATCGCTGCCTACTTGGGCCCGATCAAACCGGGCTTCAATCAGCAGATTCAAGAACTTGCGCTCCACCGGTATGAAAAATTCTGGTTGCCAATGGCGGCGGAACATAAACTGTATGCAGGAGCACCGCTGGATGTGCATGCAATCTGGATCGCTCACATGATGGATCCGATGCAGTACAGACAGGATTGTCAGAGGTGAGTTGTGCGGCATACGTTCTAGTTGCATTTTTCCTGTTGCATTGGTAGGGTAAGCAGCACAAAGTAAAATATACCACTTGTGGCTTACAAACTGCGGATGCCAGCTAATCGGAACAGTGGACAAGTAGCACGATTCCATGATGTCAAATAAACTCAGAACGGGCTGCAAGCGAGAATCAGTCGGCAGAAAATCAATAAGCACTTGATGGTCTCAACCGACTGTGTTGCATAGCCTTGATGAACGCATTGCAACGACGAGCATCGGTCGGTCCTCACTTAAGAGATCGGACAAAATCGTGGCGAATAATTCAGCAGGACTTCAGATACCTAAATTCCGACGCCAACCAGTGATGTGGTTCAAAATCCTAGCTCTTATTCACATGCATCCAAATCTCCATGTGATTCCACATTAGAGCGCTACAATTTTCCTTTTTGAGTCTATTTTCTCATCCAGTGACTGTTAACTCAGAAGCATTGGACAGTAACAGCTATAATATTTAAGCCGAGATATTAGGATTTATATATACTTTTACAAATTTGTTTTCCCTTGGGCTCTTATTAGACAGACGACGAGGCAAAGACTCATGGTCACTTCAGTTGAAAGGGCTAGGATATAGGACGTCGTTCTGAATTAACAAAACGACCTCTAATATATGCTTCCTCGATAACATGATAGATTTACAAAACTGGTTCTTTTCTCAAAAATCGTGAAAAGCGTCAGTGGATTTCTCCGGAATTCGGCCTGAACCATTTTTTATTAGAACAGATTTCGCATGCAAAAAAAATTAAAGCCTCATAAGTTTGTGACGTTTGTTTCTGACAAACCATAGAAACATTTCTCATCTGTGAAAGACTGAACTAACGCAGTGCAGTTGTAACATTTAAAAAATCATGAGAAATCTTAGTCCGCAGCACTGCTTGCGATAATTATCATAAGAGAACAATAACCAGCGAATAAAGTACCATTCGCAATGAACTATAATCCTGTGAGTAGACGTTATGGAGCGGCTGCTGCCAAGTGGGCTAATCATCTCTCACCGAAAGGGTCAAAGTTTCGAATCCCAGATCTACGGAACACTGGTGGCAGACGGCAATTAGCTGTCACCCCACTGTCTAACACAAATGACCTATGGCATTCCAATTTTTAGAGTTACTGCTGTCGTTCCCTCTTTCCCTACCGTATGCCCAAGTACGTGGGCCATAGTGTGTGCGGAAAATGTTCTTTCTATTTCACTCACGCTGCTAACATGTTATAGAAAAATCCGTCATCAAAACTAAGACATGATCGACAGTAAGCGAGACGTGAATAGTTGATCGATAAATCAAGTTTACGTGAAGTTGATGATTGCGATAAAACTGATTGTTTGGGTAATTAAAGCTAACGACCTGTTGATGAACTATGTCAGGTGACATGAGGTCACGTTTCTGGTGTCTGATTTATGTGTATTCCAAAAAGATTTCGCCAAAATTTACCTGAATGAAATTCGTCACTGGATCATACGAGGTGACAAATTTAGTGGTTGACAGTAGGCCTGTTCATTGGCAATTCTAAACAACTATAAAAGCAATACTAGTAAATTTGTTTATTTAGTTTTATGCTAAACCGACATGTCTCGCGTGAGGTCACCCAAATTTGTCTGAGATATGAAACACTGGATGATGCTCGAACAGCTAACAAAGTGGAACTGAACTGCGGACACTTCAGTAGCGAATCTATCAACGGTCAATTCCTATTTTGCTAGCTTGAAACTGACTGCAGCCCCATTTTCGAGCACACCGTCTATGTAACATAACAAATAGGAAACGAAAATAATGCATTGCTATTCGTGTTGCTGGAACTTCCATGTCTGGAAATACCTTTAGCAGTTCTCGGTGATCCAATCCTATGTCTTGAGTCTTCAAGTCTATTGTATCAAAAGTGAATAATATGAACTGTTTCAATCTTCGTAGAAAGAAAGGATTCACCTTTTCGCCTATTTTAAAATAAAACTTGAATAATTATTGAGAAATTTATGGAAAATCCGAAAAAAGAAAAAAATCATTTATGGGAAATGATTTGTTTCTTTCCTTTTCATTGACTAAATTGCAATTCTCACATTCAAGGATGGTCTGATTCGAAAAATTTTAATTTTGATATCCTCTGGACTGAAAAAGTGAATGAATATTACCATTTTTTCAACTTACAGAGTTGCCGGGAGGTTGGTCGAACATAAGCTCGTATCACGTCGTAAACTGCGTCAGCTGACCGACAGAGCTCGTGGTCTGTGGCAGATGCGCTATCCGAAAGAACCGTTTGACTTTGATCCAAATCGCACCGGATATGCCGAGGTGCTCGAAGCTGAGCGAATAAAAGAACAAACACGGTCTAGCCATGTTTCCGGTGAAGTGTTACACATTACTCGGTGTCATTCTCATTTCTTCTACCAGGTAAGCTTCTGATTGACGTGATCTGTCGAAATTATGAATGCGGCAACGTCCGTGCACGAATATATGATCAGTTACATATTAGACTTACGCTCACATCCTTGTCTACATGCAAGTAATTCCGTTTATGAATTTTCTTAAAAAGATATGATTGAGTTGCGTACTTCGAACAAAGAACAGTAAACGAAAAACTCACACATACCCAGTTCGTGTCAGATTCATGCCCCGAAATCTCCAAAGTGTGTAATGTGGACTACGGAGATTGCTAGAGTAATTTCCAGAATAAAGGTTTTAGTCCATTCAAGTCGGTTGTGTTTTAGACAACTACTATAAATTATCATTAGTTATAAAAATGCAGAAGTTTCATTATCAAACTGTGTTGCAGTGTGAAATTTCCTCCTCAGTGCCAGCGTGTTATGAAAACCGAGACTGTTAGCACCCAGGCTGTGGAGGCAACTAACAAGGTAACACAACAGAGGGTCACCAGACTTCAGACAAACAAATCTTCGTGCCAAAAATTGAGCACGGATTTTTGAAAATGTCTGACATCATTTCTAGCATGGCATTCTTCAGTACGTACCCAACAGTGTAGGCAATAAATAACTGAAATAAACATGATCACTGACCAACGTATATCATCATGAATTGCCGTACAAATGTTACTGCATAACCACCAGAAGACATTCATAGGGCATGCAGAAACCCATTTTATTATCCTAGTTCCATATACGTGGTCAAGTGTACGGGGATAGTCTCAAGGTATAAGAAAACCATGTCCGGGTTCATCATCCCCGCAGTTCGTCGCCTTTTTAATAATAATCACCAAATTTGGTCATCGATTTGAGTCTTAGGAGTGTTCATTTGGCAGTGAGATCATGGACCATTTCGAAACCGTGGGAACGTAATGTAGGTGTTTCATCTTGACTGTTCGAATTCACCAAAAGTGCGTCATATTTATTGAGCTCAAAGTGGGATGCAAATCGCTTTAGACTAGCCGCGCAGCATCTCAGAAGTGCTGGTTTTACACTATCACACGTTTTGTCAGCAGCGACCGGCTTGTATGATAATGGCTTCCGTTGGTCCATTTTTTGCCTAATCTGGGAGCATTTAAAGAAACACAGACAGAGAGAGAGAGAAACGTTAGAATCTTTCTGTGTGAAATCAGTCTTTATAATTTCAACGTCATTTGAGTTTCATTAACCGATATTCTACAGGCAAATGCCAAACAAGTTTTACAGTGTTGTATAATGATAAAATAGATGAGATAATATATTATTGCACGGATTCAAGAAGGATGTTTAAGGAGTCAGATGTTAATTTTACACTTTTGGGAAAATATTGAAAACTTGGCGAAGTCAAATAGCCGACATAAGTGAAAACTAAAAATTTATTTTTGAATACCGATGAACTCATAAGCAAATTGGGCATCAGCGGATAAATCGCGGATACCCCGTAGCGGATACCATGCGCTGACATACGTTATGCGAGTAACGAATGGTTCTCAAGTAAAATGTCCGAACACTCCAGGGCGGGACCGAGTAGATTGAGTGTTAGAACAAATGTACAGCACTAGTGTCTAGTTCGTTCCATGGTACATCCCAATCCCACCTGGGTCAACGTTTCACACGGTTGAAACCGTTTGATATTTGTCAAATCTACCGAATCGAATTTCACTGGTGAACTAGCGCAAAACCAGTTGCAGTCACATGACTTAGAAGACTAGGTGTCCGATTTTCATGAATATCACAGAGATAAAACCAATTCGATAAATTTATTTTCACTGATGGTCTCAAGGTATTTGAAATGTACAATTAGACCACGGTGTTAATGAAAACTTGCGGTTTTTCTAATTCTGATACAACATGTATCCTAGTGAAATGAGATTTATATTTTGGTAAATCAATAAATCCGTGTAACACCGAAGACATCGTAGTTTAACTGAAATTAGCTGTTGTCGCGTAATAACGAAATGGTTCTGATCACTGAGCTTGGCGTCTAGACTGTAAACATTTCATTTCGCGTCGGCCTGACATAATCACTGCATGTGCGCAGTTAGTCGTATCCTTTTGCATCTAAAAGTCTGTCATTGGCTTTGATAAAGGTAAAAACATCTATAAACACAAAGGAACAACTACGCACATGCACTGGTGATGCGAGTTCGACTGGTAAGGAAACGTTTGTGATCGTGAACTCAAGCTCAGCAACCAGAACCTTAAAAATCTAACAAACTGAGAGACGACCAACGCAAATTTCAAAACTCACCGGAGTAAAATATATGCCAATTCAGTGCACCGTTTCTAGAACCTCTTATAACGGTCAATGAAAGCAGTCATGCAGACGCAAACTGTGACAAAATCTACCATGTGAAAGTGGAACATATCTTCAAAACGGCGTTTGGATGACACTTTTCACGAGGGCAATTTCATTTCCTTGTCACATACGGTGGATAACTGAATCCATTTCAAATGCCTTACGAAACATGCAATTTTTTCTTGAAACTCACTCTATCGACATGGCATACGTGCTCCTATGCTGGTTTGGTACGGTGTAATAAGCCGGCAAATCTACTGTTTTGTTGACGAAAAAAATACATATGAGTGAGCCGGGCTCTCAATATCGGTCGGCCATCTTGTTGGGATCCGGCTGACCTCAATCAATTTTCTGTTAATTTAAACGATGGAGAAGTAAATTAGGATCTTCATGATTAAGTAACCTATTTGGTTCCAGTTACAAAATTCCTTTCACAATTTCCTCCCCAGCAAAGGCGGTGGTTCATATCAGCTGAGAAACATCTTCGCTATCGCGTTGACTGCAGCCCCGGTACAGTAATCACGAATAGTACCGGAGAAAAAAACAGATCTATCGTGGCCGCCAAAAGCTACTCATTATGACCATCAAGAACCACATTTGATGTATGGGCCAAGTGAATCTGTATTTAACACGCTGGTCCTTTTATTCTCTAAATTTGAGTCAACTTTACGTACTTTAAACAAAATGCAGCGTGCACCGCTTGGTGTGCTCACCAAACGGCGATATTCATCTAGCAGATTGACACTAGGATTTGTGCGTTTAGTTAAAATTTGATTCGACTATAAACGTATAAACAATCGGACTATCAACTCAGTTCTATCATTTAGTTTAAAACTGTTTTGTCAGCCTACATATTGGTGGATCTGTTTAATAGCTGCAAAGAATTCTCAATGGTTAAAAACTTTCTTGGCTTTATTCTAAAAACCCGTTCCTGTCTTCCTTTTACGCACCACCATTTCTGTTTCACACTGTAAGGCGACAGTCATTTCCTTGGCTAATCCAAATGAATCACTGTGACCAACAGAATCTAGATTATACGAATCACGTGATCACCATTTCTCACCTGATCTTCAAGACTGCAATTTTTTGGCTACACAATGGCTTCCTAAACGCGGGTTGCATCCACTACATGGACAACTTCCTATTTATTAATCACTCACTCAAAGTGCCATCAAGATCATTTCATAAAGATCGAACACATTTTCCGCTGTTAGTAGATAATAAGATTCGAATGGATTTCACTATGTAATGTGCTTCAAAACAAGGACGTTTCTAATATCAGTTCGCGTGATGAATACCTTCGTCGGTAACCAGAAATTTCGGTTCAGCAACCAGTAAGCCAGGATGAATATCGTCTTTATAAATCGAAAGTGAAATATGATGGCAGTCTTTGGAGCTTATTCAGATATGACGACCGAACCACCAATTGATTAGTTCTGCTGCTATCCAATGTGACAGTAGAAGTTAAACATAACAACATTAAAATTATCTGCGTGATTGACGAGACGGAAATGATCACGCATGACCTCTGAGGTTCTGCTAGTAGAAAACGCAAAAGGAGGTCGACTGGACTGAGCAAATATTTTCAGATACAGCCAGAAGGCTATTTGCCTAAATCAAGCGGTTCCAATCAAATAAAAATGGCATTTCATTTAAAGGAACCATAGTTACTTGGGGGCTGACTAGCACAGTCATAGAAAACCATGTGTTGCTCAAGAAAAGAACCTATTAGGTCTTTTTCGGGAATAGATATGATTCCCAGGTATATGGTTCTAAGCCCAACTTCAGCCACTTTGATGCGCAAACTCATAGAAGGCAAAAAAGAATATGGACAGTTTTCTTTAAAATGTTGGGCCAACAGATACCGTTAGTTACCTTACTCTTCTTCCGTTGTCAGTGAACACGATGCAGCAACGAACTGGCCTATTAGGAGCACTCATTGAAAGTGAGTACGTGGCCCTTTGTAGATTAAATCTCCACAAGTTTAGAAAAACTCTGGACAAGTCCACAATGGATTGTTTTAGTTTCTCACTATAAAAATACATGCTCGTAGGTAACATCATTCAAAGTGGACTAGTCAGGCTGGACTGGAGAAAATGTATTCACTGTTTCCAGTAACTTTCAGCTCTATCGGACTGTGGTTGACTGCAAAAATGACGTATTCGTCTCGATTTCTAAAATTAAAGTAATTACCTTTGTAACGCTTATTGTCCTCGACAATCGACTGAAGTCATTTTCTCTATGCCTAGTTATCTGTGAATATGGTAAAACATTGAAAACAGACTACATTTCACTTGGGTACAACTGAAAAGTCACAATATCTCTGACGACTTCAGTGAAGTAAAATGGAAATGTTGCTAGAAAGATATGCCTACAACAAATGAAATACAGTATCAACATTTTCATCAAAGGCAGCCGAGTGACTTTTGCTGCGATATGGTCTCATCAGTCTGAGGACGATTTTGTTCAATCCGAACAACTCAAAGCAGAACCGTCGAATCAGACAGTCTCAAAATCTTGTCTTATTGTCAAAGACAAATTCATCATACGGTCATTACGGTGGTTTGCACGCACCGGTCGAACAATCCACCAAATCGGTTCAGAATTTTCAACCAGTTTTTGTTCAGTTCGCCAATGGGTGCGATTAGGGCACGATGACTACAATCATGTTGATCTTTGACGAGAGTAGTGAATAGGGCGATATGATGTTGACTGTCCCCAAATGTTCCCTAGGGCACAGTGAAAAGGAAAACAAAACGAATCCAACGAAGTTATTCCAGCTATATATAGTTGTCATACTAATGACAATTTTTTATTTAGCAATACGACTTTCGAGAGAACACAGGCTGTCGAACAAGCTCGTTTTGAGTGACTTATGTTCACGTTTATATGGAAAAACATCATACAAATAAATATTCATGTAGAACGGGCCACGTATCTGATTTTAAATTTTCGAGCCTCATAATATGAAACGAGACGAAATTAGATGTTTCATGTGCATAACGAAAAGATTATGCACGGACGATATGGTTAGTGTGGAACCCTAAACCACGCGAAAAATGTTCGTCGAAAACCGTCATTCAATTTGTCTGATTGATAAGGTGATGTACACAGGAGTGGAAATTACCCCAAGAATCATGGTGAACTTAAGGTGTGCAAAAACCTTGTCGCTTAAAGATCACATGCTTGTGCAGGTCGCGAAGGCGTTATCGATAGAACATTTATTGCAGCTTAGCTTCAAGTGCATCCCTACCATTGGGGTGGTTACAGATGACAGACAAAATAACTGATTCTCCATGCTCATTTCGTGTATATTCATTCGTTTATTTCTTTGGCTGACACATCTCTGCGACACGGTTCAACGTTTCTGTGAACGCGACCGTGAGCCCCCCTCCTGCACGGTTGAATATTGGAACTAATAGGTCCAGCAATATTGCGGCATCTTCACGTTCAGCGCAGACTAATCACACTGCAGATCTGACGCAAACGTTCCGCGCCCAGTGAAATGTCTTAGGCCAGTGGCATAAATTGGTCGTATACGGTCTTAAGCAAAACGGAAGCTGACGTAGTTTGCCTATGCAACCCCCGCTGTACATAAAATTTCTGAGGTTCATCTACAGCCCCCTAGCAGATTTTGACATTTTGTTATCGTCAATCGGCTAAAAGTGAATAATGATAGAAACCGAAAGGTGCTCAGCTATAAATCATCAAAGATGATCAGCAACAATTAATAGACCACGGCTCCTCGATATTAATCAGTTGACCATTATCTCACTCACGGCATCTTTATCACTTAAGAACTCGTCTGCTTATTAACAAATGAATGATTCGCTGGTCAGCAAATAAAGGGGTGAATAATTTGATGCACAGACAAAGCACCACTGAATATTACGATTGACGGGCTGCAGTCTTCAGCGAACAGTACTAAGACAGTAACAAAGTGGTTAGCAGACTCCTCAAGATTTAGACTGTTCATGCGGCTTTTCCTTTCAGCGGTACAATCAGTTCAACTGAGCAAAAGCAGACCAAAGTGTCTGCCGGCCATCCTCTTTATCTCGTTAACTTTGATCCATGAATGATAATTCTTGTCCATGTGCAACGATTCCGACCGTGGATTGATGTGCTCACCACTGTGACGCTATTCTTGAACTGAAAGGATCCAATTTTGACGGACTAGATTGTTCCTTTTTGTCAGATCAGTCATTTTGTTCATTAACGAACTGAAGATTTTCGGGCCACGGCTCAACTTGATCAAAATTTGCAGACCGAAAATTGGAATGGAAACTGGTCCACGGGGAATCCCTAGTATCCTACCTCCATGTATCGCGATTCAGGAAGGTGAACGACAAAGTCAGGGTAATGAACTGACATGTTTTTCTCAACTTTTAAGTTCATTTTGATAACCCTTGTTGAGCTAAGTGGTCGTACTTGTGAGCAAAATAGTCATAGTTGTGCTCACTTGTTAACGACTCTGTTCCACCCCGCGTGTTAGAAAACAACAATGGAAAATCGGTGTCTGTCTGAAAGAGCCTGTCACTGACTAAGTGCACAGGTGCTCCTGGATGGGGATGCTTCCAGTTGAACCGGCTTAAATGGGTTGCTGAAGTACAGGTAATTGTGGCTCTGAAACAAGTCACCCCAAAGATCCAATTGAAAGCAGCCTATCCGTGTGTCAACGAAATTGACCTGTGTATCGACATCACGCGCACGAAATGTATCTTATGTGAGAGGCATTCAGCTGTAAGGTTTGAGAAAAACTGTTGCAGAGGCACAAAATCGCTGCAAACGCATGATAAGCAGACTACCAAACTCGTCACAGAAATAAGTAGTAATGACACTTCTGATTGGTTGTTCTCGTAACCGCTTGATTCCAGATGCATTCTTCTATAACCATACACAGCAAACCAAGATAAATTTCTGTGATAGAAATATCAGAAATCGTAACAATTATTTTAGAGGACTTTCAACAAGGCTGAAACTAGGCACCACTAAGGGATTTATAGCCATCGCAGAACAGCTGAAATTATGCAGTGGAACGAGGTACACTTTTGCTGGGCTCAAAGGTACCAATCATCCGTTAAGTAAGCAGCAAAATGAAAAAAGTCTTTATCATCTAAGTAGTTCACTGGAAGACGGAATACCAGTTTCTTTTGTGTGTGGTTTCAGCAAACTCGTCCTTAGTCAACGAGGCTTGACCACAGCGTTTTTCAAATGGACCATCCGGTCGGTCTACGTTCCGTTTGTAGGCGACTTTGCACCGACAGTTTAGATAACCAGTACGGGAGCTACTAACGGATTACAAAATCGGATCATAACGTTTCTGGTGCCAGAATATATTTTTGTGGGCACAAGATGTGGAATGTTAAGCACATACATAAATCATTTCTTACACGGAAGTAACCCCCCAAACCTATCGACCCATAGTCGGAAGTAAATAACTCATTCGTAGCTAACAAACAAGAATCGCTTATGATCGCGTGATACACAGAACGTCCAAGTTATCGTTGGTCTTTCTTCTGGCAAAATTATCACATACAATTGTCGAATCAACATAATCGGAAATGTTGTCGTCTCCTTCCAGGTTTTGGCACTGAAAAGAGTTAAAAAACGCCATCCGTTTGGGCATACCAAGCACAAAATATAATGACCGCCTTCACTTGACCCGATACATCAGATTTCAGAGGATTTTTGTCGGTCCAACTTTTTTTACGTGACTGTTTTAAATAATCCCTCGTCAAACTCACGCACACACACACACACGCAAATCAAAAAGACAGAAACAAGCAAACCAAATTGTATGCCAACCTGCGAAAAGAGGTGTACATCCCAAAATGAGACTACAGTTTACCAAACTAGGTCAGACTAGGGACAATTTATGAACATGAAGATGGGAAGAAAAAAATATTGGAATTCTGATCAAACTGAACTGGCCAGTTTGTTTGTTAAGAATAGAGAAAACGAGCAGACCAGATATTTCAACGGTGATGACAAACTTGGCGTGAATTAACAACGAGAAAACAAAGAAAATCTAGGGCGGAATTGGAAAAACGTCGAAGATGAACTAATGAATTGGCAGTTGAACTGCAATAGAAAATAACACAGGACGATTTACATGTTTCTTCTTCGAGTAAATCGAAAATCGAAATCAGATAACTGAAAACCATCGGGGTTCGGTAAATTTCATTAAATCTAACAAAAAATATGCAACCTTTTTTGTTGTCCATTCCAATGTAAATGGGTGTGTGTGTCTTGCACAAATGTTATTTCGAAATGATTTTACCTATCCGACAGGTAAGGTGGGTCACATGCCAGTTGAACTGTCTGAGGTATTGCGATCTCAAAATTCACTCACAAATACTCAACTTCGTTTGGTAATTTTTCACTTAAATATGAGAGTCCCTGAAGCCGGCGAGGACATTGTCGATGGACAAGGGATTTTCGTTAACAAAAATCAAGCGTAAATGAATTTAAGGTTTCATGAATAAACGGACTTGCAAGCACGGCGATTTCCGCTGATTGCGGCCTGTCGGCGGATCCCTTAGACCACCAGTAATCAGAGCAAGTCCTTTTCAGTAGACCACAGAGAAGAGATAGAAAAATATTTTAGTACCCAGGTAAGTATGCTTCATAAGTTGTTCTCCGAACCTCAGTGCAAACACTTCATTCTCGTTCACATATGATCACGACGCAGTTAAGGCAGAAGCTCCTAATCAGCTTCGCATCGATTTCTACTCATCAACTATGTGCACACTATGCTTCTCTGTCCAACCAACTGAAGGGTTTTTGTGCCCCATTCATGTACATACAGCTCCAACTGAGAAACAAAACTGGATGCCAAGCATCCTCGTCGTGGAAACAGTTCTCAGCTGACGCATGGAGAATTATGTACGATTCATCCATCTGTTGCCCAAACTGGCTGCATTTGTCTGTTGGCCCACATTGACGTTTGTAGGAAATTTTCTGTTGTTTTCAAAGTTCACACAAATCCCCTTTGGTAACGGTACAGCCTGACACACAAAATTCGTTCAAGTGGTCACCATTATTTGTATTTTAACTTAGACTATCATTTATGTAATAAAATCAACGAGTGTCATTGTACTCAGTGACCTAAATTCGTACGTTATCAAAACAAAACTCGTCGCTGAAATCCATGAAAGCATCTTGAAGAAATCTTTGTCTTTTGGGAGCCCGGAGAACATATCCGCAAACGCAACCCAAAGTCAGAATAAACAACTGTTCGCGCTATATCTTCAAGGCTAGGAGATTCTTGGTAACTAATTATGCCGTATTTATAATTTCTAACGAGAGACATGAAAAACTTCCATATTTTTCAGTAGGTGCTACGTCGGTAAACTCACATTGTGACATGAAGATTTTGCAGTAGGTAATTTGTGAAAAAAGCAGTTTTGTATCCGTTAAAGGAACCCCGGGGGTTTTCCGTTTTGTATAAACCCAGTGTTATCACATCCCGTACATTTTGACAGCTCAAAATGTAACCATACATAACAACTCGCTCCACAGACTAGTTTGATATAGAAAACACAAAGCTAGGCTAAAGGGGGTATTTTTGCCTACCGGAAATGTTTATTTGTAGTACCAGGATTTTCGGTGCTAAATCCAAATCAACACAGGCCACGTACGTTCACCTAAGGAGACTCACCGCTCTTATCGTTACGGTTAAATTAGTCAATAAAGTCTGGTTTTCAGAGGATTCATCTTAACTATGGAAAAGCCGTGAAAACGGTTTAAGAGTCTCCTCCCTTTTTGGTAATCATTACTGATGGCCAGCAATTGTCCTACAGGCAAAATAGTATCCACTCCCGAAGAAGTTCGAATATCCACACTATTGGCCAGGGCATTTGTTGTACGTAGGTTCCCAAAAGAGAAATTAATCTCGTAGAGCGTCATCATTTTTAGGCAGAGGCCACTGGTCGCACAGTGACAGTGACAGAAGGATTACCTGTATTATGCGTTGTTTAAATTCAATAAACCGTTTCCTACGGGCCCGGACAGCCTAGCGGTCATCGTGATGCGTTTACAAGCGTTCTTGTGATATCAGCATCTCTGTTCATGTGCGTTACTTATTCGCATTGCCAGTGATTCATTGCTCTAACGATGAGATGAAAGCACAAGTTACATGAAACATCTTATTGACACTTGATAATCTCCCGTTGTGCCAACAGATCACTTAATTGGCTAAACTATCTTGTCCTAACCACCTGTTGAAGACTTCGCATATCAACGGAGATTGTGTAGGTGTGTGAGTGAGTGAGTGAGTGAGTGAGTGAGTGAGTGAGTGAGTGAGTGAGTGAGTGAGTGAACTCCTAAAAGTGACCACTTCATTTTCACGTTGATTCACAGTGTTCCGCTTTGGCGGACAGGTAAACAAGAGGTTTACGAGGTTTGCAATCCTCCTTTTCTCCTTTAATCCTAAATTTGCTTTTGCAATTGACAACTACTCTGTTTGTGGAATATGAAGTTTAACACTTGAAAACTCACCTATCTTAAAATTTCTTCGCAGAAATGTTACTGTTTCTAAGGCAAGAAAAAGATTCACCGTCCTTTACAGTCTTGGTCGGCAAGTCTGATGTTTTCCGAGTGCGGAGATATTTTGTATACCAGACAGGCTAACTAATGAGCACATGCGTTGTCATCTCATAAAGTTGATGGATATTTAGGGAAGTATGGAACAATCAGCTCGACAAGCAGTTCAGAATTAATTATCTGACAGCGCACACTCATTAACGAATGTGCAGCTGACAATTATTGCCAATTTATCGGAAAAAATGTGCATTAACTTAGTCGTTTGTAGCGATCTATCAAGTCTACTGATGAGTGGGATTCTCAGGACCCGGTGCATTCTTTTCCTTCGTTGTTATGCTCTCGGTGGAGTTGATCAACCTTTTCTTTTCCTTCAAGTAGGGAACACCTTTCAACACTTTTCTGAAGGTTATCAGAACACGCAACGGATTACAATTTCGATGGCGATTAGCCTCGAAATGCATAGATTCAGCACTCCCAATAAGGTACGCCCTAATGGCAACGATGTGGGCATTCGACACTGGCATTCATATGGGAACCATTGCGGATTTCACATTCGGAATTAAATTTGTGCCTTCAAATTCGTTGAACCACAAAGGCAAAAAATGATAAGCACATGAGAACGAAATAATTTGCCACCTCATGAAATGCGAATTTCAAGCCAAATAGGAAATTACCAAGTTGATTCAACGTTCCGTTTCCTGAAATCCACTAATTCATTGCAAACGATCAGATTGTCGCGTTTGCATGCCAGAGCCGAATATTTGAAGACGAGTTAGCCCAACTGGTTGTCTTATCACTGGTTGTTTGCTCTAGGTTAAATTCAGCCTTGTTTGTTTAACAAAAACCAAAAGCTACAGACAATTTTGGTGACCCATCATTCATCGTTTGTAAAATGGCTGTCGTGGTACTATTGTTAATCTGTATACATTTGCATGTGAAATTAGAACCGGACCCTGATCGTATCTCTGTCTGGAAACTACGTAATAAGATGCAACCTAATCTACTTACTCTTGTATTAAATGCCCTAAAGTATCCGTTGTTTACGCGAAGGCATCAAGATAAAACAAAGCGAAAGTAAAGTAGAGCACGGATAGAAATCACGTTTCTTTAACTGCTGTTGAATTTCTGATAGCAGTTCATAATTTTGGCAAAAACATGTGGTACATAAGAGTGAGAACAAGGACACAGATGTTGCACGCACTTGAACATGTGATAAAGATTGGACAAAACTAGCAACAAGGCCTGGGTCTGTCCATGTGAGAATTTTCTCCCGAAAGGCACCTGAATGAAACTGGCCCATGTGAAGTTGAAATGTTAAAAAGCCTGGCCCCTCCCCCTAATTATTAGACTAAAGACTTCTGATTGCAGTGTTCTACTCGCAGTGTAAGCTAATATCTAGTCAAATAAAAGTACATTATCCAGTCTCAAACGCCAAGACTTCATGTTCAACATTTCTTATTCATGCCCACTTTTAGTTCACTTCAGACCGGTAGACGCATTTCTTAAGCCCTGAAGTGGTTCATGCTTAGTTTGTTCACTATTTGATGAATAAAAGTGCCGCATGAAAATTCAGTTAAGGCGTTCTAGTGAAAACGAATGCCGAAGCAACAGTGTACAAGTTGTTATCAAGCTAGAAATATAATAGAATTTACTAAATCTTTCATCTTTCTTATTTTCTTCACTGCTGAATTAGCAGTTTGTACCGTTTGCTTGAAGGGAGTCACGGCTAGGAGAGGGCTTCCAAGTGGGACACCTGGCCGGAATTGGGAGGATATGAACAACAGACGTTCACCACTGATCACCTTCCGTGATATGATCCAGGGAAAGAAGACGGTCAGAGCATGGTGCTGCGACGGTTTAATATGTGGAACCCTGAGAAGAAAAATTGTTAAGTGCGAAGAACAAACTAGCGGTAATTTGGGACAAAGAATTGGTGAAGGCACCATGCGTATCAGAACGCATAATAATGACACAAGAAAGGGTTTGCTCGCTAACGGTACCTTAGCCAGTACTTGATCTAAAAAAGTTAAAGACTAAAATCAAATTACTTCAAACGGAGATAGATCACAGATCAACAGTAGAACCGACTTAGACGAGTTACCAAGACTACGAGTTAGAGAAAAAAATTGAAATTCCAAAACGTTGTGAACACCATAAGAATAATTGTGAATGATATAATGTTAATAACGCAGCAATGTTGATAAATGTAATGTGCCAACGTTTCGGTTACCGTGGGTAGTCTTTCTCAAGACAGGGTTTTCAATCATTGTTGTACTATTTACTTGCACGTGCGTACGGTGATCTGACAACAAAATCGGATTGTTTTGACCGAGACCACCGGTGACCAATCTTGGACTAATCACAAACCCCTCACTAACTAACAAATTTGTCTTGCTATTTGGTTGCTATGATTCGAAATCAAGGTCCGAGTGCTATTAACCCCTCCCCTACCTCCTCTTTCTTCATCTGAACGATAAACCGTGATTCGACGAGACGTCCGTAGCCAAACAAGAATTTTCACTCGCAAAATATCTGAATGTATGCCGGATCGTTGATCAAGCACAAAATACATCCATTTATGGTTTATCATACTTTGAAACTTTATTAAACTAATCCGTTAGAATTGTGTCAGGTCATTCACAGATTAGAGTACAAACAAATTGCATAGGTGAACAATTTTATTTTCTCTCTTTTCAAATATCAAACCGATGGAGAAAATCTACTTAGACATTCGGACGGGTTAGTTTTCTGACTTCTAACCCGGCTGCTTGCAACTCCTCTACCAGCAATTGTACACATACCAACCCACACACACACACACGCACACATACATATACATACATACAAACACAGAAAAGTAAGTGTGACAGAATCAATTTCATGATTATTCATACTCACTGGCGAATTTCATTCCTCCTGAGTGATTAGACCGGTGACAAAGATGAAGTGAACCGACTGCCACGAACCGATACGAAAGAGAGAAATCAATTACACTTTTATTTTACTGTTTCAAACAAAATTATTACAAAAATTTATATGCCCAAGCTCTTCCACAAACAAACATATTTCGTATTGTGCTTTGCCGATCAGATTGCCAAAAAAATACTGACGACGTTTCTCCTGGTTCTCGAGACCGTGAATTTCATTCGAATGAATGCCAAACGGAAATGAAATGATAAAGACACTGGTGCACGACTGACTGACTCGGTCGTTTTGAATGGTCACAAAAATTCCTTTCCTTTGGAACCTGATTGAACAATAACAGCCTACCATGTGTGCATATTGGCAAGCATTTACCTCTGTCTAGATTCACTCCGACCGAAATGGTTTAATTCGAACGAAACCGCTAGTGATAAAATAGTGAAAAGAAAACACTGAGTTGTAACACTATGGCCCACGGTTTCCAGGATAATTTTGGTCCAACCGTAACTAATTCAGCTTGTTGTACCGCAAAAGAATATCAATGTGATATTCACAAATACAATCCTTGGTTCTTGTAGTGACATAAATTCCGCTGCCGTCTGTGGATTGCTGTCGTACCCAAGAAATTTAATAAATGTTATTCATTATCGGTATGGAATTTTTGTCGCGAATTGAAGCAATCAGTCTGGTCCAACTATTTCGTTCACTTTTTACTCGCAACGTTTTTTTTATACTCATTATTTTTCTACCCACCGTAAAGCATATTAATTTGTGCGGCGGCTGTGCTCTCATTTTGTTCGGCCAGTGTAATTTGCACCCGAATTAAATGCCAATTCGCAGATTATGTTTGATTTGAACAGCAGAGGTAGACCTCCTTTAGATTTGGTAGTTGTCATTGGGGATGCAATGAACGGGTGAACTTGTTTACCGGTAATGACGCACCGGATAGCCAACAGCAAAGTGTTGCGGCAAATCCATTTAAACAGTCCCACGTAAAGAATCTGATGTTGATTTAGTCAGTAGGTAACGATCAGATGGCGCGAATAAATTTCAACAATACCACGGTAAAATATTCCAAAACATTCCAGTTTATTGCGAAACGAGTAGACGAATTTTAGTTTTGCCTAAATGAAAAAAATAGTAAACCACAACTCTCCGTGGAATTACAAATAATAGACTCGACAGATACCATTCCTCTCGCACATTGATTGAATTATGACTTAAATTGATGTGGATACCGCTTTGACTTACTAAATATCCTCCAGGCGATGGACACGGTAAATGTGACTTTAAGTGTGCACAATTTACCGTTGCGTTTCAGCTATTAAGTCAGCCATGGGTTACCTCTATAGCCGTTTTCAGCCTTCACTCGATCTGGTTCATACATTACGATGACTAGATCCATGCAAATCGTCTTGTTTATGGGAAAAATGTAGTTTATTAGTCACAATGCCGATCGTTGAAAATGTTAAGAGGAATAAGGGAACCGAATTTTTGCTGGCACATCACTTCCATTGAATTTTTTCTTACAAAGCATGTCGACCCAGGATTGTTCCACTGTCCTCAGCTAATCATTTCTTTATATTGTTCATTCTTTTCAGGTTTCCTTACCCCATTACATGAACTCGGAATTTCTGACCCAAGCCGAGCTTCGGTACAAACAATTCCTATTCATTCACCATTTCCAGTCCCGGATGGCCTACTCAGACCGACTGCTGTATGCGGAAAGTCACCAGACGTGCACAGTGGAAAAACAACTACCAGGAGTTAGTCAAACTTTGTACATACATAAGGCGCAGTGGGGCGAATACGTTCCAATCGATATCGAACTAGTCTGGAGGACGCACTTAGTTCATCCTAAATCATACGCACGTGACACCAGCTGCCTGTATGGCAAAATACTTCCTCATCCTTGTCGGCCATACAGGAACACAATGCTTACCTATTTTAGCCATATTCAAATGAAAACCGCCTCGCTGAATCCCGGTTCTCTTGCCCTGTCGGAAAATGATCAGAGTCAACTTTTCAATTTTGTCGCCTTATGGAACTCCTATTTTCCTGCAAGTGACCTCTATCGGCTCGGGTCATGTGACCGTGGTATATCATCACGCGATCAGTTGGGTGAATTGTGCTCTGTAGACATATATACCATGGCGACCAAACGCACGCAGATTTCGGTAAGCTTAAAAAAACTGCAAAACGAAACTAAAAAATAATGCTCACTGCAAAACTACAATTTTTAAGTTGCACTGAAACCGAAAATTGGTAACATGAAAGACTGGGTGCCCGAGTAGCGGTAAACATCGCTCTTCGGTGGCTGTTTAAACGTGCAAAAATGAAGTTATAAAAGACTAATCCAATGATTTAGTTCTAAAATGTTTTGTCACCCAATGTTCATCTATAAAACCACGGGGGTAGTGAACAGCTGTTTCACCTGGATTGTGCAATCTGATCGTGAATTGTCTGATGTTCAAACGCGAAGCTGAAGAAATGTAAGTAGAGCATTTTAGGCATCAGTCCAAGTACATTGGTTCTCGATAGTCTACTGAACATCACCATTATACAAAAGGGCGCCTGTGGCTGCGGCTATTTTCCGGACAGTTGCACGATGCACGGCGCACTACATTACTACTGCCAATTATCGGTTGGTTTGCAAATTTCCAGTTGAGTGGTCAGGTATTTTGCAAGGTCGGGTGCAATGCAGCACTTAGATGTTTGTTGCTTTGTACCTCTTGACACCAAATACGTATCTACATATTGCAGGTTAAATTGCAAAAGGCATCGACGCCAATTCTGACTGTGGGTGGTGGGATGTTAATGTCCAGTCGATTTCTCCTTGAAAATTTCCCTGTAGGCCGAAAAACTCGGTGGCATTTCCAATCCATATTTGCAAATTTCATTTGGGTTCAATTTTAGTGTCCAATAGAAATTATCGAATTTCCGGCCATCTAGCTTCCAAATTGTCAATTTCGAAAGATTTCCATTCTTTTTGTTTTGCTTTCAAAAACCGTGATTTTCCAGTAGAATTTTGTAACCTGTCAACGGATCATTCGCGGCACTATTATCTTCAGTTTTGTGTACATGCACCACTCTGAAAACGTTGAACGCGCAAATTCGTACATCGAAAATCGCATATTTCACGTAAACTGGCTGTACTACGGGTAGATAGAGAAAACAGAACTATTTTTGCATGTTAACCCATTGTTTGCTCGCAGATCACAGCCTTTGAGATCACGATTTGCTGTCCGCTGGAAACACGAGCTGACATTTTATTCCGTCTGTCGACATCCAGCTTACTTGATCTCTCTCATAAAATCGTGAGCAGTTTATCCAGTGTCCATATGTCAACCAGGAATCTGATTGATTGAATGATTCGATTTACCGACAGCATTTACTCATTCAGAGGGAATATTCCACCCCATCGCTGTTTGTCCGTCTATGTCGCAATCTGATATCTCGTTCCCGGATCTTTTTCGCGGTTGCATGCTCCGGTGACCAGAACTGTCGTCGTCTGCAATCCCCGAAGGCCTGATAAATGCAGAGGGGCAAATCAAATTAGAATTTGCGTGTTGCCACCCGGTCCGCTCTGATAAGTCGGTTTCCATGTATGCTGTCACTTTGTTGAGAAATTTAATCCAAATCTATTGCAGCTCAACACACCATCGTTCAACTTACCAGATAAAAGACAGTGAGATCTAATCGCTGGTCAGGTGTTCATTCGTGCATTTATCGGCCTACAGTGGACACAAACATTCATGTACGCACATGTATTCAGCAGCTTCGGATTAACATACGTACTTGACTTGTGTGAAGCAGAATGCGCCTGTGTTAGGGCCGATTCATTCCTTATTTGCGAAATGATTTGTGCTTATTGTTATTATTATTATTATTATTATTATTATTATTATTATTATTATTATTGTAGCATGTGACAGTGTGATTGAAAACGGAACGATCTAGTGAATTAGTCTTAACCAAGGCATTACCTAATTAAGCAAATCTGTTGAGATTAGAGGTGTGTGATATTGCAATGATAGCCCCAATCCGTGATTTAACCAGACAACTGAGGGAGCACACGTATACACTTTTCTTATATGAGTTTCTTCCCGATGGATATTCTCATTACCTAGGGGTTGGGTCATGCACCATGAGCGGCCAGTTAATTAAGGGAAACTACACAGAGACATAACCGCGCAACAGTTTTAAAATTAGTAAGAATTATCATGTAGAATAAGCTCCCATGCTCCTCAAATCACCTAAGGCCCCTGATTATTAAGTTGCCTAGAACGGTAAGTTTTCGATGTGAGAAATCTTTTTTTCACACAGGTTTTCTTGGTATTGGGATAATCGCGTTACAGAATTCACTTGTAGATAGGCTACAGACGGCTGCTGATGTCGACAAAACCACAGAAGGAAAGTTTTGTAATTATTTGTAAACGAATCTTTATAACGGCAATCTGGGACAAGATCACGGTTCCCGACAAAACTGATACACCGAACATCACATAATTTCACCTAACTCTCGGCTACCGTGCGTTCTTGACTGAACAGCTTTAGATACGTGCCTCAGTCGTACATCTGGGAAAGAACATGACTATATCACTGTCAGATGTGCCCCTTTGAAATCATGCGTCACCTAAGCCTTGTCTCTTTTGATGTTCAAAAACGATAAACAGCCAATTTCCTGATCGGACCCAATGACTGGCACTATTTGTTGGGATGAGTCAATATCTTGTTTCCGTTTAGTCCATACGATGCTCTTCAGTCAAAATCATGTTGTATGAAACGATTTGACACTCGAATACCTAACAAAATGGTTACAAGGGTTGCAGCTATTACCATAAGACGGCCGCGAAAAGCTTTGGGGAATTCACTAGCAACTGTCGGGTTGTTTTAGAAATTTTGCTATTCAGCCAATGACCCCTGCTTGTAAAGTAATTCAGTATTGTACTAGCTGTGAATTTGAAGTAGCAATTCAACAAATAAGCTGCCCCTTTACATCTTGTTCCATCATGGTGACAGATACTGCGTTGTTTTTGAGTCTCAGAAAAACTGGGATCACAAATTTATGGTTGTCGTTACACGATCACGGAACGATGATGAGTCAGTCACATTTTTGTGGATCATTAGCCACCCACTGCAAAGCGTACGCAATGTGACGATGGACAATATTCCCCTAGTCAAGCAATCAATTGCAAAGCAGCAGATATAACTCTACTGTTATCCGCATTGTGTGATACTCTGTTTGTGCCTCGTTATCGCAAAGATTTTCATAATGCCGACTCACTGTTTATAAAAACCGGATATTCGTTGCAAAAGATTTGTAATTTTGTATTATCTAAATTGCACTCATTAATTATAGTCTGACTATCGCACGACTGTCCCGGGAAGAAAAAGGAACGACAGTTTTTGTTGTCCCCAATATCCGAATGATAAAAACGAGTGATCCTTTCAATACGAGCAAAACTTTTGCCTTCTAATGTAATAATGTCTGTGTCCACGACCACAGATGCTCCCGTCTTTTCTATCCGCTATTAGTGGAAGCTGACGTTGCCTGATCAGTCAGGTTCACGAAATAGACAAATATTCAAAAGTGTCTTTTACTGTCAGACAGTATCATTTCATACTGGAAAATTATGGAGCAAAATGGTGTAATTATTTTTCTGAGTAAACGATTCGATGAGGTTTTCGTTTATTTTCATTTGTCAGTTCTTTAGTCTTCTACGTGCATGCATGCATGATTTGCCCTGAATAATCGAAGCACTGTCGGTTTAGCGCATGCCTAGGATGACACCAGTCCGTCTTGGTCGGGGTAGGTTAGTTCAACTGTGCCTGTCATTACTATTTAGGAGTTATAAATCATGTAGTTTTTTGATTGATTTTTCCGCAAGTGCATCGCTATCCCAAAACAAGTCAGATTAATCATTTCCTACTCTACGATAATTCCACGTGCCAAGAGATTTTATGAAGAACGAAGAAGGTGTTGCAAGCTCTCGACTTCGCGCACATTCGCTTTTCATTTTTTTCAGCTGAACGGAGTAATTGCACGCTTCGATCCAAGTTTGGAAAAATTCACCATTCGGATACACCATCATCATCATCCTCGCCAACAAGCTGCAATCGATCGTTTTCCTCACTCTTCACGGATTCAGTACCATTCTCCGATCTCGATTCCTCAATGTGAACGTTCGAGTCCGGCATCCGTAATTTTGTCCCGTCCATCTCGAAGCAATGGAGTAGAAAGTTCCAGTTCGATTTTGTCTGCCCCATCGAATCACCATGCCCAGCTTCATTTTGGCACGGTTGGTGAGTGCATTTGTAAGCTGCATCCACCGGGGCGAATATGGTCTGCAACGGATACAGATCGACCGATTGCTCAATTCACAATGATCTCCGGAATACGCGACCAAATAGCTGTAGATTTGATCGATAAACGCGGTTGGCTGTGCCCGAGTAACAATCTGCTTGGACGTGGTGTGCTTCAGCTTACCTCAGTCATCGAGCAATTCAGCAGTACTAATAGCATCGAACTGGAATTTGTTTGCCCTTTGCATACAGTAAGTGTCACGCTCATTCTACCATATATATGTGCCTTAGAAAAATAGCAACATCTTTAGATGCAGATGCACAACGGTATTTCGCGGAATTGATCGGAATCCTCACACTGAGAACATCCGGGTTTTTGAAAACTAAATTTCTGGTTGCTTTGATTTGTGCACAAGGCCATAAATAGACTAGTGATTACGCCGTTGATTTTAGAATTAATATTTCTTTCCCTTACAAACATCCACAATGAATGAATTCAGTCTGCCCTGACAAACACGTCCGCGTTTTGTGGTTGAACTCTAAATTGAATAAAATGAAATTGTTTTGCTTTCTGCTGACTGGGACAATATTTGTAAGCAGTGTTTCACATCAAAGCTCACCTGCTAGCACAATGAAGTGAAGTAACTACAATGAGTTCTCTTAAGTTTGATGTTCACATTTGCAGTTTCAAAATGTCAATGAACCGGACCAAGATATATAAAATATGGCAAAACGATAAATTGACCAAGATCAATGGATAGTAATTAGAAATGTTGTCCATAATATGACCTAATCAGTCTTGAAATTTGCACCAGATCTTGAACAGTGAATAATCTACAATATTTCCCCGGTTATTGATGAATTGGTTCAAACGTATTCCGGCTCATGTGAAAAGTATCCGGAATTCAGTAAGAATATGATTCATTTTCATGTGCCCCGGCAATAGTACAGAGTGCAGAGCAATGTACGTTTGATTAGTGCACTTTAAAGTACCAATGCACAAATATAACCATGTTAAAAGGGACCACGTTTCAAACCTGTACAGATGAGGTTTCAATAAACTGAGCGAAGGACTTTTTTTGGATAGATTTGACATAATGCCGAAATAGTGTTGGAAATGGCTCAGTCAAAGCACTCACTTCAATCCCAATTAGAACTAGTCACAGTATACTCGGTACAACGAACAAAAACGAGTTTCCGAAGAAACCCAGACCAATCACAAAACAAGCTTTACGTTACCTCAACCGCTATTTACATCCGGACCAACTATGTTCTACCTGATACCATGGTTTCAGGCAACCACTGAAGGTGAGAGAACTAGGCCAGAAAGCAGCATTATGAAGTAGTATAACTTGTGGGAAAGAAATCTATTCAGGAGGTTTAAAAGTTGAAAAACGGCAGAGGAACTCGAAACTCTTTTGAATGAACTATGGCATAGAATGACCGTGGTCACAACTTTCAGATAAGACGGAAATTGATCCCACGAATTCACGTGACTTCTTCGTCTCGTGAATGGAAAACATATCTTTGTGTCAAATATTTTATTGGGAAATTTGCCGTGAGAAAGACCACCCAAAGTAATCGAAACGTTGACGAACCACAGCAACTACAGACAATGCTACCCTATTAACACTATATCATTCACAATCAAACCCAATATACGATTCATCGATTTTCGATAAATTCCCTACGCAGCTGGGTTCCGATGTTTCCTTCAAATCGCAAATCCATTCAGCCGAAAACGATACCTTCATAGTTGGCATTTTGTCTCGTGGTGGTACTGTCACCTAATGTTTATGCCCATAGTAGAAAAATCCTGTCAGAATTTAATATTCCCAAGGAAATAAATACACTACGGCACAGTATTCTTTTTTATCGAATTACAATAGTCTTAGATAAACCCGTATTTTGTAATAATAACTTCAGCATCTTGAAGTCTTAAGCTAGGGACCGCGAGCTCGAACTCCTTAACTGTCATTAGTCTTCCGGGTCGACAACTTTGTGCCGTTCATGATTTCTTCTCTAATGGACTTCACATTTGCCTTGTAGCAAAAAAATGATGTAAAATTAACGTTGATACGCTTGCACTGCCAGTAAAATATGACAATTATAACAATTCTAATAACAAATGTGCTTTCGGTGACAGAATGCTTCTTCTCTGAAAATTCCCACTGAGCGCATTGAGAAAACACAATTTGGCGAACAAACTCGTTTTCAGTGATTCGTACTCATGCCATTACATCACTATATATCTTGACAAAAATTTCGCTACAGGAAGGATTGGATTAGTTAGATACAAATATGGGTGGGGAAGGGATTTGTGGTGTTACATGCATAACCTAGATACACAAGAATGTGTTGTGTTAGTTGTTTTGCTGTCTAGGGTTTGCATTGGGACGGAGGGTGGGCCAGGGGAGTTGAGTAATGTAATGGCACAAGTACGAATCACTGAAAACGAGTTTGTTCGCCAAATTGTGTTTTCAGAATGCTTTTTGTCAAATCATAATCATTTATTTTGCAAGATGTTTGAACTGGCAGTCGAGACATTTACTAAGACAGATTCTTGTGGGTTGGGACCGAATTTGTTGTACAGAATACCGGACAGTTTAGTCATTCACGGACACCAAATCATGCAACATTAATTAAGCGGTATGCTCCGTTCCAAACGCAGGAAGTGCAGTTTACGTTTCACGAATCCCCTAATAACTGGAAGACATTTTGCTGTGAAAGGAATGCTGTGATCGAGCAAGTCATGGTAACTTTCTTCTGCCTGTATGCTTGGGCCATTTTTCCAGTTATCTCTCGAGAGGTCGTACGGTGTACCTCTGTTGTGCTCTAGTATTACTGTTTACATACCATTTTTATTAGTTTCAGAATTGTGTATATCAGATTTTGCCTAAAGTAGTTACATCGCATCAATGGGAATATTTTTCCACTGATTCCAAGATAAATTTCTATTGCCTGTCCCAATCCATAAGTGATTTTCAATGATATTTAGACGCTAGCAGAATGCGAAGGCGTCTCGCTGATAGAAATCCTTGTCTATGAAGTAAGTGAGGCAAGATGCCAAAGCAGAATAGACTCGGTGATGGTTATTAGTCACTGTTGCTGAACAGGCCCATTTAGATTTGCAAATTCCAACTAAACTTTCCTGAGCCTTGATTTCAACTTCACAAAGTAACCTCTCCTTTTGCAAACACCACGTGAACACATAACAGAAGAATAACTATGCCTCTGACGTTTATAATGGATATCATTATTTTAGTTGGCGAACTTGTTGGCCGGTTTCAAACTTTGGATTTCTGTTGAAAGTTTCTCCTACTAGGCAACTTCAAATGTAACACCAGCGGGGACATGTCACATGATTCAGCAGCAACCCATTAACTCAAAGCCTTATGTGAATTATGTGGTTTGCGAGCAATGTGAATCAAAAAATTGATCACAAAACAAACAAAAACTAATATTTTACAATCCCACTGAGCTTGGAAGCTCACTCAGGTAATTTGATAACAATTGTTGCCATTTTTTGTTGGAATTTGACGTCCACATCGGCCTCGTCATCTGTGCATGGTACAGTAGGGCAAAGTCATCCAGGAGACAAGAAAGATTTTATCGACAAAGATTTCACTGTCATACAATAAACAGCAATTTCGGAATTAATTTGCACAGAAAGCGACATTTTCTGACCAAAACATCCTATCTGTACTTCGGTGATACAGATAAAAAGGCAGAGCGAAATTTCCTCTCATAGATTGCCCGTTTTCCTTATGTCTTTAGGACGATCTCCGAGATGAAGAAGACAGAACCACGTCGAAGAGAACGGGTAGCAACCCCAAGGAACACCAAGGTATATCAGGTAAGCTACTGATTCCTCTTGTGCTACGCGTCTGCGCGAATCTCTTCCCCTTTGTCAATATTATTTGTAATTCGTGTGGACCCTATTTTGTGGTTTCTCAGTTAAACAATCAAACACGAAACTTTTGTTTCACTCAACCTCATGGCAACATTTGGATTTTTTCTTTTCTAAACAACTTGAGGCGGAAATGATCCGATATGTGGCACGTCTAATCGAAGTGAGACTGGATCTCCAACCACGAACGGGAAGAAAACGAAAGTGGTTCTGAAATCACCAGGAACTGGCAGGGTGTTTTTAGTCCATTAAATCTATCCGTGGGTTCAACTTCCGCCGATGTCGGTGGATCAGTTGTACACATCAAATCAGCTAAACTAAATATCAGGACCAAATAATGTAAGGAGTGTATCGAAAAATCGATGCGCCATGTATTGGCTTTAATTGTAAGTGATATACTATTAATAGCACATCTACCAACAACGCTGTGTTATTAACATTATATCAACCAAACTAAAATTCGTAATTGCGCTTTGTCATTTTTGTCATATTTGTGAATGCAAAACTTGCTGGTTGAGGCCAAACATGAGATTGCAAGATATGTTTTGATCCAATGAACTAACAAGTCTCACCTAGTCAGAGACTTGCATGACGAGGAATCAGAAAATTAGACAGAATAAAAGAAATAAGTTTGATTTTGTTTTGTTCTAAGATAAAAAAGAGTTCATAACATTCGCCTGGTAGATACGCGCAACCAAGTTACTCGCAATCATTTGCCGGACTACCTATAGTACAACAGATTGTGTAGGAGGAAAGAAGCAAGCCTGGTTCTACGAAATTCAGTAATCAATAACCAAATGGTTTATGGCACAATCTGTGTGAAACGGAATTTCGGATTTTGTGGCTGTGTTAATTCTATCAGTTACCTAACCGAACCACCCTCGATTGCTTTGGAAGAATAAGAAAAGAATGATAGCAGTCATTCTGTCCGGCGGTGACCAGGGGGATAGGGTCTTTGCGTTTGGATGTGAATGTCGCGGATTTGGATCCTCTCATCGCCGGCCAACATTTCCAGTTGGAGCCCTCTGTTGGCCGCGGCCCCCGTCCCAAAACATGATGTACATTTTTATTCCACTAATAAAAGCAGTAAAAAGATAAAAGTTACAAAACTTCGCGCTTGTGCTATCCCGGCTGTAGAAACCAAGTATCCCGGCTCGGGCAAGTATTCCGGTGAGTGGTAAACACTAACTCAAGAAAGGTTACACGTGGTCAACAAAACGCCGGTACAGTCGTGTATCTCTTAAAAATGCCTTGTTATTCAATTATTTATCATGTACCATTGACATCCAGATCAACGTTAGAGATCCTAAGAGCTATTTGGATTTGTTTTTGCCAACCCATTTCATAGCGTCGAATTCCGACTAGGCGTTGACAAATCACAATCTCGTTGATCGTGCAACCGTATTAGTGAATTTAGATTGGAGCAATTATATTTCCTAAATAGTGTCTCATAACAGTCGGATGTGGTGAATTTTAAATCTTTTTTAAGCTTTCCAACAACGATCAATAGAATGTTAAGCATATCACTGCGTGAGCACTATATGCTTCTTGAGGACATTCGCATTGGTAGCATTATTGCTGCTCGTGCATTTCTTGCGTTCTTCAGCGTTTAGTCATTTCAGAGATCTCAGCATACCCTCAGCGGAATTGGGCAAGCCTTGCCACAACACTTCATTCAGACTGCTCACCAAATGCCTTGAGGCTGCTGCCTTTTGCGACCGATTTCGTATAACGAGTGCGTGCCTGACTTTCGGATCGATTTACTGGGTTTGAAGCACATTTTGGACCCCAGCGAACTTCCTTCAAATTGAAGTGAAACGATGGTGACCCGTTTCATGCTTCGACCGTGTAATTATGATGCGAATTACAAATCAAGTGATAAGACAATCCGCTTCTACTTTCTACATAGAAATAAGCAGAAAACAGACCACGACGGATGAGTTCAAACAACCCGCATTAAGTGGAATACGGAACTCCTTTGAAGCTTAGTAAGGCCATGGTCCTCGCTGAACACCAGTTTTTCAGTGATGAAAGGTTGTGAATATTCAGTAGTTCAGACTGAATGCCACAAGATTTGCCTTACCGAGAGGGTTGGCGTTTCGGTAGTAAACCGGAAATGGCTGAAGCTAGGCTCATTAGCAAAATCAGATCTCGAGAAACATTGGCCTTCTATTAGCCCAGTTAACTCTTCACGCCAAAGAATGGGTTGCTCCCAAAAAACTCATACCCCGAGTTTGTGAAATGCAAATCTAACATGTTATTTGATTTCAAAAGTCAACAAATGTCTTACTATCTCCTCCACCGGATTCGTGTAGTGTAACTGAAATCCAGTCTATCGGTCCGTGATTCTTTCACATACCATTCGTCCCAAGTTGTTCGTGGAAAGAAACACCATCACGGTGACTGGTAAGCAGCTTGCATGTAAATCTAAATAGGAAAACTCGACCATTCAGTCTATGAGAGTAGTTTTCTCTCCAGGAGCAACTTTTGAGTAAATTCGGCTTTCGTTTGTCTTGGATACCGTGAACATACACAGGAAGTAATGGCTACTTCGAGAAGAACACCAAACAAAGTGTCTCCCTACTGCTTGGCATTGCCCCGCCCACACGTCACGCACTGCATCTCAAAGTGCGAGTAGGCCCGGCGTTCGTTTGCCGTTTACCTCCACCAGGCACCTATCCAAAAAGTGTCGGATACCGAATCTGGGGCCCGGTGTCGCACAGTCCGCGCCCCAGGCAATTTGAACTGTCACAGCCTGAATGTCGTGTCAGGTCCAAGATGGTAGTAGTCAAAATGTCAACAGAAGATGGTGCAAGATCGGAGCTGATTCAGACGGACGAAACCCGGTCATTGGTTTCGGTCAGTAAGTAAGTCTTCTATGAAAACATCCACGCTGATTTCTAGTAATCAAAACGAATTGATGTCAGTTTTGTGTCCGATTGTTATTTGGTTTCCGAAGACGTTCAGAAAAGATGACCACTTTGGTGTATATTTCACTAAATCTGACCACAGCTAACCTGAGGCTAAATCGTGAATCACAAATAGATTCCACATCCAAGCACATATCGTTCATTGCTACTAAATGTGATCAGGATATCCAGGTGAGTGTGACAGAATCCTGTTTAGAGAAGAGAAACAAGTCGTGTATATTTGTTCTACCGTGGTTAATACTCATCGGTCAAATAGCCCCCTGACCACTTTTGTCGTTCACTAAAAGCTGGCTTTCTCGTGCGACTTTTTCGTTCGGTAAATCGACTAATGAATATGGTTCAAAGCCTCTGCAATTCGGTTGAACTCTAACCTTGGCACTGAGTATGGAGATTCAGTATCCACTGCCAACGTGGTTAGAACGACCAGTAGTCAAATGAAACATTCACAAAGACCCTAGTGTGGGTTTTTGCAGGCCTCATGGGGGTTAACTGCTAGTGGAAGCCGATCAGCTATTGCTAGACCTAACAAATAACCTAGAGTATTTTGCAGATTCTTCTCCCATCCATTCATCTTATGATTTACTTAAATTAGCCATAATTCATGTGGTAAATTGCTCGGCTGACCAATAGCTGACAAAAACTGCCTATTGTACTCAACTTCACTTGACATCTCCCCAGCATTCCGTTTCCAGGAGTGGGTTGTGAAACGATAAAAATCTGGCTTGTTATTTGGCATAGTTAAATCGACTTGCACTTGTTTTGAGGTGGCACTAGAAGCCACAAGTGACATAGAATACAAAATCTACTTACGCAATTCCCATCCGAAAGCCGACACCACAAGTCGGAATCGAAACAGTGACCTTCCGCTTACAGGCCGCGTGCTCTATCCCTCAACTACCGCGGACACGATTTTCGAATTCCAATTACATGAGTGAATATCCTTTGTTACGCCAACCACTTTTCCAGTAACAGACAGCGCCTACCTGGGTTTAGTCACGTGGTTACAGGTTTGTCGATCACTTCCAAAGGAAACGAACAACACAGCTGAACAATATCCAAAGAACTTGATGGTTAATTTGCATTTATTACGAGGTGGTGCGACGAAGATTGCCGGTTCGATTCTGGCTCGTGGCATCGACTTTTGGATGAGTATTGCATTAGTGGTTGCCCCATTCCATAAAATTAAATCGTTTTGAATTGACGCTTTCGTTATCATTCTATCTGATCAAACCTCCTAATAGCTAGACATTCTGTGCGCAAATAACAAAGATAAGAGTTAGAATTTGTTTTCATAGCAATAGCTGTAGGTCTGTAAAAAGGTTAAACATTGTATTCAGTCGATGGGTAACAACCGTTCTCCTGAACACAGAAATGATGATGTTTGTCATTTCCTAACGGCTTTCATGTCAATTTTTATTGAATTTCGCTTTCTATGCCAACTAGACAATAAGTGCATTCTGGCTGATGATTAGAAATTCCGAATGCTTGTTCACTGTCGCCTTTGTCTCGTCTTCTTGAACTTTATCCAATCGATTCATATTGGACACGCCTGAAAACTGCAAGTGACTATTTCCGGTTATTTATTACATACAACGAGAAGGTAATAAGTTCATAACATTTCAGAAACGAAATTCCTTTGTTAAGAAATAACCGGCCAAGTGATGAAGCACAACGAGTAAAACTTTTCGGATGAAACTCCGTGATGCGGGAAAATATTTCTCCATACTTGACGCAGTGGTTCACGTGATCTATTTGAAAAACGCCATGTCAGCGGTCGGTGGCAAATTTTCGAATTTGGTATTTAGCTGTCACATTCATCGATCAAGAATCAGACACACTGTAATTCGTTTCTCGTTGATTGAGTTCACTATTCTTATAAAACGGACTGATGTTGTTTTAAGTACGCTCCTCGGTGAAACAGTTTCTAGTTCGCTCCGGATTGATCACTAACTGATATTGACTAATTCTGCATCCTGCGAATCCCATACTTGGTCAAGGCGATTAAACTGACTAGAAATAGCGCTGTTATGCCAAAACTCCACGATTCCTATTAGGAAATCCATTAAATCACAATGAGGAAGCTAACTGGGGTTGGCGATATTTCACGGGTGGGAAGGTTTGCAATCCGAAATGTTAGTCTCTCAATAGCTTATTTGTGAATCTACCCGACTGACGGCTGTGAGCACATCGTTCCTAGGTAAGTTTGCCTCCGTCAGAAGCACGTGGGATGTTGGTTTCCTTTGCCTGTGGAATTGTTTTTGTTGGACTATGCGATTCACTGATAAACCCTCAAGACAGGTTAACGGGAGATAGATGTCTTTTGGGTTGTCCTAACATCACGCTACTGAGATCACCTAGAGTAGAACAATCCCTTTCTAGCATGCGGAAGACGCCCTCTATAAATTCGATATATCGGTCTACGCCTGGTATTACATTCTTAATTTCCTATGATCAAGCTTTACCACAAGTATGTTGACTGACTAGGAACTCATGGTGTCAACATCCAATTAGCGATAGTAAACAACCGGTAAGTGTTGATTGTGCTTTGAACATGCAGCATCGCAGTGGACCCATATAAATTGTTCTTCAAATATTTTCTGTCCCTTCTGAAGTCAACAACAGTGAACAGAAGTCTAAGACGCGCAGATTAGATATCTAAGGACTGTGACACAAGGCACTTTAAATGTGGCGTTTGACCGTAGAACTACGAATAGTGTTGTAGGAAACCAGTGATTTACGAGATGGAGATTGTCGCGAAGCGGAATAGAACAGTTTCATGTTGATACGATTTTCTTGAATTGATTTACGCAGAGTTTTCAACCACTTGGATGAACATGTCCTTACCGTACGTGTCTTGCACAGCGTGTCCTGGGGACTGTCCGTGGTTCAGGTTTGGTCCGGGAATCGACTGCTCTGCATCGGCCAATTGATCGACCGAGGGCAACTGCCGGAAAATCAGGTCAGGAACACCGGCAGAGTGCAATGTTTATCTCTTTCAGTGTTCATCTGTTCATCAATTATATCATCAGTGTGGTCATTCAAATAAACATGATGATGGCTTAGCCTAAGTCACCAACGCGTCCGCGTTACTCGTATGGCATTCATTGTCAAAGTCGCTGGAACCAATCCTTGATTGAACTGTCATCCTGATTCGCGTCATTCTGCCAAGGTAGGGATTTACCCATATTACGGCTCAAAACCAAATGTTATCTTCACTGATTTGTGTCCAAAAACAAGACAAAACGTTGAAAACTTTGGACTGGTCAGTGCGAGAACATCGGTTCTCAATTTAATGATGAGCCTGTCAGGAACAAAGCAGAGTACTTGCTTAGGGGTAGCCGCTTGTAGACCATCCAGGTCGGACGGGCAACACTCATTCTCCAGTTGGTTGTTCCAAACGCTAAAAACTTCAGATAGTGAAATCTAAATGCAGCGGAGTTGAACCATGGTTAGACCACAAGAGGCCTAGGTGACCATTTGCAAGATGGCAGCAAGCCCAACGAGCGTTGGCAGTTTAGATTACTAGAAAGATATTTTGGATCCCGCTCGACGGAGCCTTAACAAATGGATATAGCCAGTTAGTAAATGGCATGGAAGAACGAAAACCAATGGTAACAAGCAGGTTTTAGACAGGCAGCTGCTCTCAATTTCAATGCTAGGAGTTTTTGATCGATAAATGATATTTTGTGATGGTTTAACTTCACTGCTCTTGGTAAAGCTAGTGGGAACGGACAGTTACAGAGTGAATGCAAGTTTGCATAACCACTTAAGATTAGCCTCCTGATTAGAAATTTTTGATTGCGTAAAACTTGAGACCATTTTAGGCTCCGTTCGATCGCTTTTTAAGAAATTGTGATGGGGTTCCACAAATGGTGCCAAAAGAATACCCATGCGAACTGAATAAACTTTGTGCCAACTGCAACTGTGCACATCTGTTTGATAATTAAGATTGTAACAGGAAGAAATGATTCACAATACTTAGCTGCTTTGAGGTGGCACGAGCAGCCAGACGTTATCTAGGACGGGAATTCATCTATACACTGTGCACCCAAAAGTCGACGACACTATCCAGAATGAAATCGGGGATCTTCATTTTACCGTGCAGATGCCCTGAGCTACTGCAGAGGCTGCTCTTGAAAGCCAATTACTTTAGTGAACACTGAGTGTTCCACTAACCAATATTCCAACGACGCAAAGCAACCAACCTAATTTCAGTTTTTTATTGGCATCATAGGTCACTTTCCATTGGGTGAGAACAGCAAAGCCAAAATGCGATTCGCTGGATGAATTTTACTTGATCTTCACTGGTTCTGAGTTCGCATAACGAGCCGATGTTGTGTGAAGTGTCAGATCCGCCAGCACACTGTGCTCAGTGGCACGGCTTCTGCTCGGTAAACGGGAGATCCCCCATTCGATTCAGAGACTTATGACTTTGAATTTTGGATGTATCTTGTATAAGCATATTTCTCATTCTACTGTTCATAATATGTTGTGAGAAAGTTATTAATTTATCCATTAGTAGTTGGTACTTCGGTTGAAGACAGCTATAAAAGCCACAATTCTTATTGGCATACCCTTTACCCGTAAATAGACAAGTGGTGTGTGTATTCCGCCCCAATCTGTTTCAGCACTACTTTCAAGATTTGGTAGGTTGTGTATCAGCATAACTTATTGAAAATAGGCCCGCATGTTTCCAGATAAGTTGAAACCCGGGAATTAAGGCGAACATGTAATTACTTTTATCCTTCAATCTGTTATCAACCTTAGACTTTCCTGCTCCGTAGATCGGTGTCTTTCTTTTTTAAATGGGATGTTTCAATTATCGGTACACACTGCCGGCGAATGTCATCTTATCTTCAAGTCTCTCTTGACGTTGACTGCTTGAATCAAGGTCACAAGCTGTCCGTCACAGACGGCAGCTTGCAAACTTCAACTTAAGTGCTTCTACGGGAATGATCGACAAGCAAAAGCAACTAATTGCGTGATAACAGCAAGGTTGTTTGGTCAACTGTCCGGTGATTTGTGACTCGTTGAAATTTTCAGCATCCGCCAAAGCAATCCCCAAAAACACCAAGAAAATGCACTTAAGAAACAAAATGCACCAGTAATGAGATTAATGTTGCTTTGATGTCTGTTGGTCGCAGCTCAAGTTGTTGGTTTTCATAGGCTTTTGAATCCTAAGTTTGGTACCTGGGTCAGTCTAGGTGACACGGCCAGTGCATGTGCGAAGTTTTTGATATTGTGTTCATAGGGCTGTCATTAGTCTTGACCACCATGCTTCGAGATCACAAACTTTAAAAAATATGATGGAAATTCGAGTTTACGGGGCTACAAAGAGAAAATGCATCGTTATGAATGGTGACAATCATATATGATCAAATTATACTTCGAAATGAAACAATTCGTCCGCACACAAGGCGAATAGAAGCAAATCCTCACGACATGATAATTTCCTGGTAAAGAATTCAAAGCAGCCACCTTAGTCGGTTTTCTGTCACCTTCTCGGTGCTATCAGATTGATGTTGATGGGATTTATGAATTCAGTCTGAGTGCGAAAATGTGGCAGTCAAATTAGGTTGCATCTAACTGAAACGCAACCAGAAAACACCCACTTCACGGCTGTCATTGGCGCACATCTAAAAAAGGTTACCCAGGATAATAATCAATCTAATTGCATGTTTTCTGACCAAAATTTCTTGAGGTTGAAGGACTAGGATGGTGTTAGTGAAATTTACTTGATAAATGAATAATAACATTTCAACCTCGTTGAGAAACCAGTCGATGATTCGTACATCAGCATTTAAACTAATAAAGTATTTTTTCCCCTCGTTTCCAATGGTTATAAAAGAGCGGGAGATGTGCCTACTGCATCATTTACCCGGGGATATAAACAGGGCAAAAAAATTAATCAGCCCTGTAGAATTATTATTAAATCTATTGCAGATTAACGGGAAAATTTTGACCGCATGCTTATTTTATCCGGTTTGATAGCAATCCTCAGCAGGGTAGTCCATTTCTACTGTGCCTCAGCCGAGGAGATCGAAGTGTGGATGAAAACATTCCGTGGGTGGCGTAAATTTCGCACGGATGATTTTGCATTTATGTTCTAGCCCATCGAGTAATATACCCATTAATGAAAGAAATCTTTATAATTTTCAATCAAAAATCAAACTGAGTCATTATCAAGTGATTTATCAAGGGACTTCCATTGCTAAACGAGAAAGTTAATCGATCCGCTGTACAAAACCCCTACTCAGTCTTCCACAGTTTTGTTCCACTTTTTTCATGTGTTCATCACCTACTAATCTGGTTTAGTTTGGGCAAGCTGCTATTCAGTTAAATTATTCTACATTTATAGCTGTTATTTTAACTTTCCAAATCAATGGATGGCTGACGATCTAATTTCTTCCACCCTAATTGTACAATTCTGTGCTCGATTTTTCCTGCTGTCTGTATTAGTGTTCAACCTTTCGTGCATCGTTTGAATCTGGTCCTGCTAACTCTCCAGTTTACTGTTCCGTCTGCTACCTCAGCTGCAATTCACGGTTGTGCTATTAGATTAATGACAACCACCATGGTATATTTCGAGGAGTTGCTGGCGTTTTGCATGGAAGGAACTTTACCCGATTTATCTGGTTTCAGTCGAAAATAAGATATGGAACAAATGCCGAAGAATTTTCCGAAGGTCTGTAAGTCATCACCAAGAAGCAAAAAGCGAGCCATTTGGCCACCTGACGTAAAAGATTTATTCGCATTTTGCGTCTTCCAGCGATGGTCATCCGCAACATTTCTTCCCTGCTGAATGATTTCTCAATATTTTTTGACCTTGGGAAGTCTTATGAATATTTTCAGCTGAGTCCAGTCTCATCACAGGAAACGTAGTTTTATTCTGGCACGAACAACAAGATATTTGAACATGGTAGGTTCACTGGGTATCGCATGGACCTTAATTGTTCGTAGAAGTGAGACGGAAACACCATCAGACGTTGTTGCAAAATCAGCAGTTTAAACACGTTAGGACCCTTTTCAATGATTTCGAATATTGCTATGCTTTGCGGCTCAGGGTGACAGTTTCCACAGTTATGTGACCATTTAGCTGGCCGTTGAGATCGCAAACGTCTCAGTGCCAGCCGAGGTGACATCAGTCCTGCTCACCGATCATGTTATCTCGGCTGGTGATGAGACGGTCGTGAGCCAAATGTCAATCTCAGTGTTCATGAAAACTTCGAAAACGACAAGGCTGTTTTCACATACTCAACTATATACATTAATTTTCCTGTTAAGAAATATCAACTTTCTCTTGGTTCTTCTAACACGTTTCCATTTCATCCAGCTCTCCTACTAATGGCTACGAAATGTTAACATCCCGGATAGCTGGTTTTCTTTCCCTACTGTTCAAATGATTAAAAGGTACCCAGTTTTTCAAATACCACGAATATTTTTATTCCCGGCCAAGCACTTTTGTTATCCATGTCGACATTTACTCGTGTCTAGTCACTGATGATTTTGATCGATCTGACATTAGTCTCTTCCATCTTTTTGGCCCGGTAATTAGTGTTTATTTTATAAAGGGAACAGACGCTTATCTAGACATCTCAGGCAATAGTCAGTACAATTTTTACTTTATATGGCTCCACTCTTGGCTCATTTAATTATGTTATCGTCGAAGCTTCTTGTCTAAGATTTACAACCATTCAAATTAACAACATATCACCCACTTTCGAGATCTAAAATTCTGAGATAGAAAGCCTCCTAAAAGCACGATTTTTAATTAAATGCTTAAATGGGTCGATTTTTTCCAAGAAGTGACGCGAAAATCTTTTTCATTTCTACTTTATTTTTTTGCTACCCCATCTACGCCGGTTACATTCGCCGCTATCTTCTCCCATTTCCTCAGCTTAAGTGTCTTCGTTGTCAAGACGAACCTTTCTAAGTACAACGACTACACAGTGGTCTAGAGATACGGTACGTTTCCTGGTTACTCTTTATGACTCTATCAGGGGCTGTTGGTTGTTACTGACAGCGAAGTGTGAGTAAGCTTACCTCGCTAATTTGGATTGGTCTCGACAAAAGCTGGTAGCCCATTTGCAATACATGCGCCCTCCAGTTAGGATGTTCAGATCCAAATCCTGGGTGCGATGGTGTATAAGCACTACTGATTAACTCCGATGACAACGAAACTGGAGTGCCGTGCTTCCCGAGTGTAGGGCTGACCGAATGATCCAAGTTTCGGATGTGATAGGTGTATTCCAAAGGGCAATAACTCAAGTGTTACTTATTCAACATCTGAAAGACACAAAAATTCCTGAATGCCGGAGGATAGCAACCACCAGACCTGTTCTTAATAACAGTTTTCCCATATTCCTTCCTATTTCCTGCACTTCAGTCCTCGGGAAAGCTTTCGGAAAGCTAGTTCACCCGTATTCGTAGTTTTCCTCGAATGGTTCTAAATCCCATCAGTCTTCTCTATTTTTACAATCCTTCTCTATCACCTATCTGATCTTGGTATTACATCTTTGTGTCACTAAAGGAAAAAACAAACCAGTTACCAACTATTCCTCTGGCAACAGTAAAGCTTGTAATTACCAACAGGAGTGAGCTGCTCTCCTTCCTCTGCCGTCCGGTTACCAGAACTTCCCATTTTTCCACGTTGACTGCCGGATTTCGTAACTGCCACTAGTTCGCCCATTGTCATGATTCCGACTGTTTGTCTGTTCTCTCAAACTTTCATGTCTCTCAATATTATCACGACTGGTGTGTTCTACTCACTAACAATTTATCTCAACCCACGTCAGTGTCCTTCTTGCAAGACATACAGATGGTATACCGTTCGTTTTGTTTTTCTAGCTCGTTTTTCGATATTCGAAAATTGCACCACAGAACTTTCGGAATGGTAAATTGCAAACAGTCGTGATATTCACCACCCAGCAAATTTGGTTAGATTCTGGCCTCTTGTGAAAGCCACCGAATTGTGTGATTTTAATGAATTGCAATTTAACTTTGCTCAGTAGAGTAGAACTGATTCATCAAGATCCATTAAAGTATCTTGGTGTGATGCTGAACCAAGGCTCTCGCCTGATCATGTCAGCTAAACAAGTCAGCCACTTTTCCACTAAAATTAGGCGCTTTCGTTTCCACTCTTCCTACTTAAAATTCCACTCCGTAAGGACACAGATCCTCAAAAGTTGTTTTCGCATATTTCCTACCACACTAGTTCTACACCTTCCCAGATGTATTGTCGAAAAATTCAAGGGAATTTTCAGATCTCTGAAGTAGCAGTAATGTGTCCACATATTAGTCCATTCATTGTATCACATCTCTGTCAGATTCCTTCTACAAAGATTTTTACTGATTATACCCAGCGCATAAATGACCATCTAGTTTAATATGTCACCTCTTCTGTTTTAGGTGTCATTTTTAGACATCTTCATGCACGGACCTGAACCTATGGCTGTTCTGCCATTCGGTATTTAAAATTTTTTTGTAAACCATCCGGAATATATAAAGTCGAAATTTAAACTAGGAAATCCTAATTATGTGAAAGAGATTCATAAAGAATTTCCTTGACTTGATTTGATGCGACCAAAACAGGACTATCCCAAACACATGAGGCGGTCACCATTTCATAAACTGAGGCAACGAACAAACTTGAAGCACTTAATGACAGTCAATGAGTGCACAGTTGAAGTTCGGTCAAACAAGGGGAGATTTGCAGGTCGAACAGTGCATGAGGATTCCTTCAGTGATAATTCCGACTCGTCTCCCCGGATTATGGACGAATCGATCGGGTCAAAAAAACAGCGAGTCGGATGTGGTTTGAATTGGCAGCTGAATGAACGAGCCATGCTAATCAAAGATGCCCGAGGTGATTGGTGTCTTATGTTTGGTCACTGGTCTGGCTTCAAACGTGTTCCGGAACTTCATTGGTCCCGTGGGCTGACCACGGAACGGGATTCCGAATCTGCCGACACGTGCACAACTCATGGTTATGGAGGACATTTATCTCTTCGAATGTTGTGGTTTGCACAAATGGAATCGAGACAATCATTTACACAAGTAATTTTATGCGTACTGTCTATATTTGCAGTGCAGCAAATTCATCCGATTTCGTACATCATTCCAGGTTGATTTACTGCGTGGATTATAGTCTCCCAAGGAGAAAATGATCGTATTTAGTATGGAATTTTATGATTTAGGGGTTACGGTGAGTCACAAACCCGCCGACCGATAGGCTATCCTGCAGGACATGATTTGATGACAACAAAAGCTTTCGTGCTGGGATTCTGGTCAACGGTTACCTACAATTAGTGCACAATCAGTCTTGTTCTGTTGCCATGCACACCATCTTCATATCAAAAGCTTAAGATATGGCTGCTAGAACAATTTACGTACAGATAAAGCGTGGATAACGGCAACTAATAGATGTGCAAAAAGATTCTGAAAGACCTCAAAAAGATGTTGAATTCCAACCACAGAGTGTTCCCATCTCTTCTTTTCCTCTCGTATTATCTGCCTGTGCTGCCAAGATCCTGGCAGCAAGGATTGGTATACATATTTATCCCAAATTATATGTGCATGTATATATATGTGTGTATATTTATGTATAATCAGTTTCAAGTGACCAGTGAAGAATCGAGAACAACGAAAGGCAGACAGTTAGCGCAGAAATTGTGTCCACGTTTATCTCCTCACCTTCACTTTTCGAAATCCTCCAACTAACCGTTGTGCAACTCTAAAAATACTCTAGATTTGTTTCGCTGTAGTGCTACTCCAAAGCCAATGAACTTCCGGGTTTGTGTTGGGCAAACCTCCTCCTCGACTGTTCATCGACACCAACTGGACCATGAGTGGGATTTTGCAATTCTTTTGTCTACGGTATTCTGATTGTACGAGGGCAAATGAAACACCGGCATTGGAACGGTGTTCCTTATGGTCATCCAAGTGAAAATCTATCCTATCAGCTACAGCAATCAATTTAAGGTGCCCAAAGTATCGGGTTTACAAATTACACGTGAAGTTTACGCTTAGAAGACAACCAGTCGGATTCAAATTAGGACTGCGAGTTTATTATTCCACCCTCTTGATTTCTTGATAAAGTCCTGACCTTTTACGAATAAATGCTGACTTACATGCTTCCTTGCTATCTTCTGTTGATATCTTCTCGTACGAAATATTCAAAATATGATAATAATATCAACATTGCTACTAATAATAATAATAGTTGGACAATATGCAGTGTGGAATTGGCAGAATACTTCATAATTAATTACAATAATGTTAATAATAATAACAACTCGCCATTATTTTTCATCGCACGATTCACAGCCGGCTGCAACCCTTTCATTTCCTGAATTTGCTCATTTTGTCGGTCACGATTATGCGACTGTGATGATAATAATAATAATAATAACTTTTGCATAATTGCTGTTTAGGTGGAATTGTGTACATGTCTAACACAGTTCTCTCTCCTTTGTGAACCCATCGTATCGAGCAGGTTTCACGTCAGATTAGGTTATTAAATCCTGTTGTGTTGTTGATGAGCATGACAGTACACTGCCAATACACTACAATTACCCTAGCCTTGGTTATTGTCACTTAGCGAATCTCTCTGGATCGATTCATATTGTTATCGCCGGTCGTGAAATGTCGAACTGGTGGATCCCAAAACTTCACCGACTAGTCACCCCGTATATCGAATGGTTGATGCAAATTTTCCCTAACGTCATTTCTGAGACAGAGTATGAGGATGAATGGCGCTTAGTGACTGGCGATGTTGGCTAAAGTTAATTGAGATAAATGAGTTCGTTCGATTAGGTGAACCTTTCGCCTTTCTCATTTGTGAAGTGGAAAGCATAAATAAGAAATTTGTTCGTCCAGCTGACAAAAGAGCGAAAATGTCTCCTTGGCAAACCCAGATCACTGTTACTGAACGAATTTGGGTTACTAATCAGGAATGAACTTTGTTCGAACGGTAAAAGTCTATTGAATTTCGAAGCTTTCTTCCTCTTTATACTTCAGAATTATTTCTATAAGTTTATCTGTGATATAATACATTTGTACATCATCATGTGATAATAGAAACCTATTTGTTTATTGAGTACTTGATAATGAAGGGTATTTTCATCAGGACACCGCTCCAGGCTGATAATGCGGCTGAGAAATCGAACGATCACACTCACAGGCAAAAGACAATATCCACCGACTGTCTAATTGCGAGAACACCTTGCATCGCGGCTAAATTTGATAGATCCAAACTCAAAAAATATATGTCGAGTTTTTTAACCAAGCAAAAACTGTGACTAAAGAAACACTTTAGTTGTGAATGATAAAATGTTGACAACACAGCGCTGCTGATAGATGTAATGTGCTAACGTTTCCATTACCGTGGGTAGTCTTTCTTAAGGCAAGCTTTACAGTCTCTCTCTCTCTGCTTGACCCGGATGTCCGCACCAACTGTGAACAAAAACCGTCAGAAAAGCTAGGAACTTCGGCGGACATCAGACGGGCGATACATTTGGCAGCATATTTTGTCTGCTATCCTAGAGTGGATGACCAGAGAAGATACTGGGTTTCTTTGGAGCCCAGCGGAATCTAAAAGTCAGCTCCTTATATGTAAGATACGACGATATCTACAAAGTCCGGATTCAGAAAAGTCCTAAAAACAGTGTCTACTACATATAGCAGTCAATACCAGTTCAAACTTATGCGCAACACTGGTTGCAGCTAACTTCGCTTAATGAAACGATATATTGTAGAAGTGGACCATCTATTCATTGCAAGCTGCAAACTTGCGGATACTAGGTCGACTACTTCAGAGTCAGCTTAGCTGATTGCTCGCTGTTGTGGCTGCTCCGCGGTCAGCAACTTAGATTTCTTGAAATTTGTCCTTTGACCATTAACGGAATTGGAAGACGAGTCGAATACTTGATTACTGAAGAGCTGGAAACCGCTCCGTCCCAAAAATCTGCCCCATTTCAAACTAGGTGGAGATGTCTTGATGGAATCGCTTATCACCTTGTTCCGCAACAACGGAAGCGAGAACCGCATCCCGTTTTCAGACAGAGAGAGAGACTGATTGCAATTAGTTTTGTGGAGGGGATAGGCAGTGATTACAATAATCACTGTAGAGTCGGCCTACTTCCTGCAGTTACCGAGGCATTAATCTCATTAATTCCCTACCGTCTGGCACTGGTTCGCGAATAAAAATTCGGCGAACGGCAAGCAGGATTTCACCAAGAGTGAGGTAATTCATACCAGAGTTTAATCTCGTTAATTAAATGAACCACGCAAGTATACTGTCTCTGGACAAAGGCGATTTTCTTAGGACTGAGGGACCCCTTACGGCTCAGTTTTCTGAAGTGGTCTATCCAGTATTCTTCATCGAAATAACGTGCCACAGAAGTTCGTAGATCTGCTGCGGTCATTGCACTCGCTTACTTCTGGAACTGTGGAGCTCTACAGTACAGAACATAAGTAACCCAAATTAGACAGGCGGCAAAGTTATAGCTATATTCGGTAAGTGCATCGCATTTTCACAATGCAAAATGCAGTTATCTGGCTGAAAGTCAGTGGTTCCGAATTCGATACTCGATTTGGAAGAGACGTCATCTGTTACCGCATCTGCTTACTTCAGCATTTGGGTTGAGCGTGTATATATCCAGTTCTTGATCGTCTACACTGGACTGAAAAAATTGACACTGACTTGATATTCAGCTGAAGTTGAAAAGTAGTGTGCACTGTGCCACGTGATTCTCAGTTGTTTTCGGTTGTGAGACATGGAGTTTGCGTGCTGAATATGCTCGTCATTTTGAAGATTTCGCTCACTGATGTCTACGCAGTATCGTTTGGACAGAGTGGAATAACCATGTGAGCAAAGCAAGGTTAGAAATCGAATAATAGATACTGCTTCAGAAAATATTGTATTACGTTTTTCCGAACTTAGCAGACTACTGCGGTAGGAGCACTTTTGCTTATGGTAAACATGTGTGCCATATCGCGTCCTATTTCGCCTATCTCCCTCGGGGTGGAAAAATTCACTTGGAGGTCACTGACAATTTGCCGATGACGAATGAAAAGAAGTACAACGCACTTAAGTAGAGTAGGTGCCTCGAGCCTCCAGCCTCGAGCCTCATGGCTGAGGAACGAAGGTTATGTCAGACATCTGGTTAGTGGATTTGAAGGGCAAGGCAGCCAGTTTTGAATAGTGGGGATCGTTTTGTTTCTGCCTTGACGAATCAAAATGATTGAACAATTTGCTTTCGTACAGTGTGATTATATTCAGTACATTGGCTACTGCAACATTCTTCTTTTTCCCGCCTCTGTGGTCCGCCCTCTATACACCTCGCATTTTTATTTTCCCTATAGTAACGTGCATCTCTGCGAGTAAGGTAGAGATCAGCCGGACTCATCCTGTTGTTTGGTGCTGTGAGGTGGGGTTAATGGCGATTGTATATGCGCGTTATCGAACAAGTAGCATGATCCTGGAACTCAGTACAATTTAGTTTTAACCCAGAAGTAATATCAGCTATCTTTGTACTTCCACTATTCTCAATAATACGTACATTTAGTTATCGTTGTTGCTGTTGTTCCACTTTGATTTAGTAGAGCGAGTTAATCAAATTTCTTTTTCTATTGAATTTCCGTCTCAGGTTCCGGATTCCGTGAACAGCTTATCCCTTGTTTTGCAAGACGCGGTAGTGAACATCCAGAATGGGATTATTCATATTAGTAAAAATTGTCAAGATGTGGCCCAAAATGTTTGTCTGGCATTCTGTTGCAGTCTGTTACATGTGAGTTTGACTAGGAAAGCGACCGTTTAAGTGGAATTTTCAGTGAGTTATCCTACCTTTATCCTCGGTTAGATGTTATCATCACGCGATTACAGTTCTTCTCATAGCATGAGAATGGATATGAAATTTGGATCTTCTTGTGTCTTAAATCAAAACGCAAAGACGGTGAAAGTAAATGTATTTTGCGTTCTTCCAGCATGGTAGCAATTCCGTACAAAGTGACGAAATTTCATTGGCTAAGCTCGTTAAAGTAGACTGTGCAAGTGATTACATTATCCTATCTTTATTATTAGCCATTTCACCCCCATGCATACACGCACAAATGCATCTATCCAGTCAGTCACTGCCTAGACCATAGCTCATGCTTGTTTGTGCCTGTGTGTTGATTAAACATCCAGGCTTTATGAATACTTGGATGGTTGATCATCGGTTGGACCTACGCTGTGATGTCGATGTGTGGTAACCGAACAAACTTCGGAAGGCCAAGAAGACGCTCGATCGTTGATTAAGTACGCAACAAGTGCTTATAAAAGAAAGTATAGACTTCATAAGTGGGTTTCATTAATTTTACTCCATTGATAATACCCGTCAATAAAAATCCATACAGAATCCTTATTATGACATGAATAAATTCAGGCTGTATAACTTTGTAAGGCGATACAGTGGCACATTGTTACTGCACAAAAGATGAGGCCAAATGGACGATCCGTCTGAGATTTGGAGCACAATATATGTATGACTGTCATTTGTGTGTCGGTTAAAGACACGCTTAGTAGTTCAAATTTCACTAATTCGTCGGCATTTCCGAAATTTGTGCCATTTCTGAAAATATTTCCAGTTCAAGTCCAGGTAATAATTAACGGAACAGGTGTCCTTATTTCACCGGTGAGTCAATGAGACGACCCAAAATACATGATTCTTCTGTGCCTCTTTTCAATACGTAACAGTATTTCTTTTATCGTATGCGCGAAAATACTCCTCTTACTTTCTCCACTCCCAAGGATAATAAGCTTTCAATTTATCTTGAAATAATTCACCTTGTCGAATTCTCGCTCAACTCACCATCAATAAAAATAGAAGCACTGTACAGTCGCTTCGTCCTTCTTAGGAATCATCAGCAGTGCATATCCACCACACCCGAACTGGGACGCTAACTCCTGACGAAGGATTTTGAGTAGACTGTCTTAGCCATTATGCTACCGGGAAAGCTCTCAAGGGTTTATTGAACTTCACCAAGCGATGTTGCACCTATCCGTCAATGATGTGCACGATCACAGGTTGCTAGGGCAAAGCGATCGACCCCTACTGATAGATGACTTCTTTGTAGGTAGCTCAAGTAAGACGAGGCTGTTGGCTTGTATCCTAAGAGTTTGGCTATCTTCCTGTGTTAAACTCATTTAATCTATACCAAGGGAACTTTTCACCGATAAAATGCTTATATTGTGTACTGTATCTGAGTTAGCAGAAATCTAGTGAAACTGCTCACCATGGTAGGCTTGCAACTCAAGTCATTTCAACATCTGGTAACGTGTGCCTCCTTCTCTCTTTGAGTTTGCTGCTCCTACGTCCCTACAGTCAGGCCTCTGGCAGTTAGCCAGCGGATAACGTTGTGTGCGTCTTGGACCATTGAAGGTCGCGATTTCCAGAATTCGCCACGCCGGGATGATTTCCCAACTTGCAGCCTGCTGTTTTCCGTGATCCACTTCCTGAAAATGATCTGCACTGTGATTTCATTAACAAAGGAATTAAAGTTGAGGGTTAGAAAACCCAATAAAAAGGTACACTCAGTTGGCCGATGCTACTGGTGCGCTAGAATTATATCACTCATTCTTATCATGCATGTCAAGAGAGTAAATATGTAGCGTACTTTGAATCTCCCCAAGTTAACACAACCATTTCTACCCAGTAAAAATTTTGTCCATCACTAAGTTCAGACAAGATGTAGCACCCGCTCCCCTTGTGCAATACAAATTCCTCAATTGTGAAAAAATTACAATCTTGAACTTTCAACCTGGGCAAACTATTCTGCAGACCCAAAGACGACGACGAGTTATCGAAGTATATATTGCAAAGTGGTAACGGTGTTAATATAATAGCTCGAATTTGAGTCTTTAACATTTAATCTTCTATCTTTTACTTCCTGACAGTGTACATCATTTTTCAGGAAGGGGACCGCGGCCAACAGAAGGCTGCCAAGTGGGGAATTTAACCGGCGGTAGGAGGATTCGAACCCGCGACCTTCACGTCCAAAAGCAACGATCGTTTCCGCTTGGTCGCCGCCGACTCGTTCTGACATACCATTTTCGATTCAGAGTATTCTTTCATCATGTTTTTGGTTTTTTTGTGCTAGGTGCTTTGCCAACCTCGAATCCTCACTCACGAACAGGGAGTCAGTTCCGTCTGGGATTCTGGTTTGGTTTCTAGTCAACCGACGTCCACATTCCGACCACAAGTGAATAATTTCTGTGATTCCACGCAAGATTTTGATGCAGAACCACCATCTAATTTGACGGCTTCAACATCATTCGACTCAAACAATATTATGCAGCTTATCGAGAATCCTTTAATGGGTGGTCGCAAGCCAACGGCCAGCATCAGTAAGGCGGAAGAAAGTACACCAGGAAAACTCTGCTGGACCCTAAGCACAACAATTCCGGCAGACTGGGAAGTAGAAAAACGACACCTTATGGATAATACCATAGCTTCCTCTTCATCTTCTGAGGATCTTCAAAGAGGAAACAGCGCGGGATCCATAAGCGCAGTGGAAATCCTTGGTCATGCTTTGATAAAACCTCTTACGGTTAACTCAAATGAGCAGCCCATCGGCGAGTGGCCAATCATTCCTAACGGGTAAGGCAAACATGACTAGTATAACATAATTCAGGCTTAGCCAGTCTTTCCGGAGTCTGTAGCCATCTTTCATTGTCTACCAAATATCGTCTGCTAGCCTCGGATCGGTTCTAATAGACATGCACTAAATTGAAATAAACCCATTCTTCTTTGTCAAAATTTCGGTTAGTGATAAAATTTGCAATGGGCTCATAGGCCAGATTTCTGAACCATACAATCTGCACGTGAAGTGCCGTGTAAGGTGGTACGGAGGTGCAAATTTTACCGAGTTGAACACAAATTGGGATCATTACTTGTAATGACGCACGTAGTTTGTGGTCTATCGAAATAGAGTTCGATGAGCGTTATCCTGCCGTCCAGTTGGAAGTAATGCAGTAGAAGGAGAAACACTTCAAGATGTAAGTATTTAAAGTTTTTAGCGAAAGAGTAATGTCATCTCTCTTGTTAACCTAGGGCTCTTGTTTATGACATCCGAGCACAGAATAGTGTGCAGCAAAATCCGATTCACATGACTTTAGTCAAATCTGTTACCTTCGAATTACCAACTAACTAATAATACAGTGTAAAACTGTTTTATTCTTATGTGGATGAATATCTGGCTGTCATTGGGACCTTCACAAATCATGACCCTTGGTAACGATCAGGACAACAGACGGGTACTTTTTCTGAGTTACTTTAGCCAGCCTGATCGAGCAATTTTTCTGACGTCTGGTGTGATAATCTTCGTTGTTTTTCTCCCAACGTAAGTTTTACGTCGCACGCAGGCGAATTGATGCACCACTTGTAACGTAGCACAGCACAGTTGACTGGATTTGCGTTGATTCGGAATGATCCCTACAGCCTTCGGTAGGATAAGAAGGACTGCAGCCTGGATAGCGTGTTCGAATCGAGTTTGTAAGGCTCGTAATTGGGTTTGTAATCTACTTGATGACCAGTCTGACATAAAAAGCTTTATTCGTTTCTTTTGGCTTGGACCACTCTTTGATCTTTTAGACGTCAATGAATTCAATCGGGTAATTATTCGGCACATGTTCCGTGCGAGGCGAACTTTCTTTCTCTAGGGAAGAGTGAATGGACAAATACTTTTTGTCCGGTGACGAAAATCTCCTTCCGGTTTGTCGTTGCAAAGTTTACAAATTGCAACTATTAACCGATACAAGTAGCTTTTCATTGGATGGAACGCTGAGTAGTCTCATGTGGTCACCTCGTAAGGTTCATAAATGAAAACTTTAAAATTTGCTCTTTTTTAAACCAAGTAGGAAGATTGAGATGAACCGTAACAGAACAACCTAAAAAAGTTTGCAAAAATTACAAATATCTTTTTCGGTTCCTCACACAGAGCACAAGTGCGGCATGGTACCAGTTAGTGAAAAGACCCGCTTTTGTAAGATAGCTAACTAGTTGTATCCTAAAAGGAAGTCATCGGTCTCCCAACAAATCTAGTTGGGAAAACTTAATGAACTTGGAAACTATGTCCCTCTGCGGAATTCGCATTCGCACATGAATACAGTTCATGGTTTAGCATGGGCCATCCACCAGCGGCTGAGCTACGAAGCTAACACGAAGCATATGCAGACTTATCGTTTTTGGATCACTGATTACCCGTCAGTTAGATCAACGATATTCCGATACCCTGGTCTTAAAAGTTATTAATGACAAGAAGACTAAGCATTTGCAACCTGTTGTTATCCTTGACGAACTCTCACACAGGATACTCTATTAATAATATAGGCGCTCCGTGTTTTTTTCGTGCCAACCATTTGAACCCTTCCATGAACTATTCATCCGTTTTCAGCAGTCCAAAACAACTTCTTACTCGCGGTCCGATAAATTCCCTGGACTACACCTTGTGCCGAGCTTGTGGTTTTCCAGTGGACACCCTCATTCCCAGTGTACAGTTGACCCGGTATATAGATCGTTCAGAGCCACTGAAAGCATTTTTTCCCAACCTACCCTCCGATAAACTACTTTCAGAGAAAGTACCGTCTAATAAGGCTCTCACTGTACCACACATAAAGCAGGATGAACGGAGTTCTGGTAACAACACAACATTCAAAACTAATTTCCGAACGGATCCGGTGCCAAGTGACAATTCCCTGGAAGTGACAGAGCAGCCTCGAATGAAACAATCCCTTCTCGGTTGGAAGTTAGTCGACTTCTACGATTATTTTCTGCTTGAATTACCTGACGCATGTTCTGGGTGCAAAACAGGGTGTCAGTATTGTTGTGGAATCGATCTACTGTAACACTGATCAACTAATTTTACTATAAACACTTTTGTAACAATTAGAAAACAAATTCGATTTTCTGTATCATTTCGGTTCAACAGCGAACATGTTTGAAAAGTCCTCGTATTGTTCTTAGACTGTTTCGCACATGACTGACAATCAGCTGATTAATTGAATCTTACTACATTTCTGTCATCCCAAAGAGAAACTTTTTCTCGGAAATCAATCTAATCAATTCCAGACTGTAAAGAAAACGTTCATCCTTGATTAATTGCTAGTTGATCTTGGAATTACTATGCTGACTGTTTCTTCGTGCCATGCGACAAGAGATCCCTGTTCTCTTTACCTGTCTACCACTGATATGATATAATTTTTCGTAGTTAGCCAATTGTTTTCAGGTTGAGTAATAGGGACTAAAATGAAAAAAAATGTCGACGCATTTGCAAATATTGTAAAACCTCTAACACAAAAAGGTATTTGAAATAAGGACGATTATTTTGCCGCTTTGTTTGCAGAATTTTGGTTTATTAATTTTTTTAACGCTAACGACTCGCCAACACAAAACATGACGTTTCTAGTGAGGTTAGACGGGTATTCCGACACTCTGGAGCTGACTGAGAATATTTTTTTCCCTCGTTCACTGGCTGCCTAGCACAACGAGCAAGGAAAAGTTGTTTGCCTGGAGTAAACTGAATCACTTGCATAATATCTTCCATGAAAGCAGCGCACAACACCCGAAAATTAAGTATTCACCATCATCGAAGAACTTAAAATGTTCAACCCGGTTCATGTGGTTGTTGTTCAGGGACTCAAAGATGGTCTAGCACTGCGCATCACATTCATGTGTATTTATCCATTTACCTGCTCCCGTAGAGGTGGCTGCAATGATCGTACCAGTAACAGGTTGATCAGGAGGATGCGAGATCATCAACCGGCCTGGTCAACAAATGAGGGATGGCAAATGCCATTAGAAGTTCTGTGGTTGAATGCATGCCCAAGACGAAATACTTTGTGTTTCGCCGATGGAAAACGGCGAGTTGTTTTTTATGATAGAGGCAGCATGTTCAGTGGATGTCGAGGCCGAAGACCATAGGGAGACAGTGGGAAGATTGATGGGCTTTCAGAAAATAGCTGAATGCTGCGAGTCAACATAAGCACGAAAAAGCTGATGTACTGAGAGAGAGAGAGAGAAAGGGCACCACACAGGGTTTGGTATCGCATCACGATAAAGAAAAGACAAACCATTTACCGCAGAACAGCAACATTTTATTAGTACAAAGGGAACAAAGTATAGGTGAAGGGAGAAGTTCATTATCGGAACCGTTTGTGGTCTTCATTAAATCAGAACTAGTAACTTTTCTTACTTCAAAAATACTTTGTTTGACCCAATTCGAGGGCTTTTAGAAGCTTTAGGCGGCTAAGGCTGGAAACAAGTTTTGACGTATTCTTCACAAACATAATACGGTTTCTTTAGATTTGTGACGCATTTTTTTCAGAAAAAGATTTATCTGAAGCCTAGTTCACTTAAGTCAGCGTTTCTAGTTGGTGAACATAAGTTTGTTGCATTTGATAAAACGAAAAAACTATTAGGATCGCGAGACTGATTGTGGGGAGTAATCAAAAGGAGGCTCATGACACTCTGATTGCAATCTAACATATATCTTCTGGACATTTGATGGGCCAGTCAATGAACCACACGACTCCGTCTGTTCCAACTTTATTCCATTTAAGAACCATGGCCTGAAAAATTATAAAAGAATATTAATTTAGTTATCAGTAAGCGATCATCAAAATTAAAATCCAGTAACAATTTTTCACGTCCTCAATAACCAGCTGTTTTTTGGAACAATAGCTATTATGGTATAATGTTTGTGAAATATTTCACGTGATTTTGAATGGCTCCGTCGTACAGTACAACCGCTCCAACCCAGCCAATGTCCATCAGGGAAGTAATGCAGAATAGTATAATGGCTAGGCTATCCTAACCGGATCTCGCCGGGTTCTTTGAGCTTCGATTGCATCCCCATGTTTCATCGGCCAATGTAGTCGCAGACCGTTGCTGACAACAACCCACCGCCTTGGGGAGAGAACCGAAATGCAGCAGATGTCACAAAAGCAATTTTCGGATTTTGGTTACTTGACCGATTAGAGTAGTCCGATGCTGGATTGGTTTAGGCGAATCGGTTCATCTTGCAACACCAATACAAATCTAAGCGGTCTTGATAGCAATTAAAAAGCCACATACTGTTCAGTCATTCGTATTGCACACGGACTGATTTTTTCTAGACTCACCCTATCTTCTTCCCACTGTTGTACTTTCCACATTTAGTTGTGGTATTTTGAATTATCACGTTTTCCTGCATCCCGTCAACTGTTGTTCCCACAGCAACTTGAATTCCGTGTAGATTTTTTCAAAACATTCAGTATTTTATTCATTAAAAACCAAAAACTCTGCCTGTGACGGTTCGTCTTCATTTCTCATAATATTTAAAGCCACCTTCAGTTTCTTTTTGCCGTGGACCATTCCTCTTTGATAGGCTCTCAATAATTGCAAAGATAAAACTAAATAGATGAAACGGTTTGCTTTTTATTTATCAGTTTGTCTCGCTGAACTTACCAAACCTAGGTAGCACTAGCTTTTGTCTTCATTTTACATCTTCCAAGGTATTTTCTCATTCTTCCACTTCATATGCAATTATAGTTCTCCGTTCCTGTATCTCTAGGTAAGGGATTATCCACTTACGCAATCTCATTTGTATACGCATGATTAGTGAACTGTAGGTTTTCCTGTCGCTTACCCGGCTCTGAATACTACTTAGTATCTACGGCATAGGGTATAGGTGTCTCCTTTGTTAAAGAGATAAATGCTACTCCCTAAGAGCTTTCAGTCACAGTAAAAGTGGGAAAACCCGTTGGTTTATCATTCGGCTTGGCTAACAAACTCTAAGGCTTGACTCTTAAATTGCCGATTATCGGCTGAAGAACAGACTCACGGTTTCGGACAATTCATATTAAATACGAAAAATAAAATGTGTGAGGTGTCAGATGCACTTAGTGTAATTGGCAACGCATTCAGATTCATGCAAGAATTTTCCAAGCAGATAGATAGAACACTCAACCTAGGTCCAGTCACTTGGAAAGTTGATTTGCAACAGTTGACCGTAGATCAGCAGCGCTTGTCTGTAGTGGAACAAATACACCACTCTGACAACCGAGTTGGTTCATTCCACACGGAACTCGCAGGATTCGGTAAGCTGGACTCAGTTGTTGTTCGCGATGGATGTTTGCTATTTGCGGATAGGCTTAAAAGGTGCTACGTTGCACCAGTAATCGTCACAACTCCTGATCGACTTTGTTTGGAGTGTCCCTGGGTGATCAGATAGATGGTTTGAAATAAATACGCCTATTTATTGCCAAGCACAGCAATTAAATGATATAATATTAGTAACAAAGCGTTGTTGGTAGATGTAATTCGCCAACTTTTCGGCTACCATGGATGGTCCTTCTTAAGGCAAGTTGTACAATCAAATTTGTAAAACTTGCCTTGAGAAAGACCACTCGCGATGGTCGAAACGTTGGCACATTACATCCACCAACAAGGCTGTGTTGTTAACACTATATCATTTGCAATAAAAACCAGTACATGGCGCACCGACTTTTCGACACACTGTTTATGTCGTTTAAAAGTAACTAAAATCAAGGAAACTTCCTTCAAAAAAGGAAACCTTAGTTTGCAGGTGGATAGAATGGATGAACAGGTCGAATGTGGAAGCAAATCCAAGACATCTGATGAAATTTCTTCGGCTAAACAACTCGACTACCGATTACTATTGTATAAATTGTGCTATTTGTTTGTAATCGCTCTTTTCTCACTTTTCCTTCAATGTATTGTGTAAAACACTTGGCCATCTTAATCGCTTTTATTTGGATTAAGTATATAATCGCCAAGAATTGCCTGGCCTGACCTTGTTTCACCTCCAGATAAAGCGGACTTTGCGATTGGTGAGGAATACTCTGCCTGAAGTGTAAATATTCGTTCAGTTCAACATCGCCAATTCAGGATAGGCAAACAGCCTGACCTACCCGAAAATATTTGAACCCGCTGGCATGATTTGTGCTGAAAGCTTGGATCCGAAAATATAGAGCGTAAACAGCACACATACTTGGAAGCAGGTGCCACTGATATGGATACAGTGGTATCGGCCAGTGCGTAATTTTAAACAGTGGACTGCATAAAATTCGAAATCGAATGAATTTAGCTTGTGAAACGTAATAATTCGTCGCGCATTATGGGGCCGTCGCTGCATATCGCACTGACTAGACCGAAATGAACACGAATTAACTCTGCAGCATATAAACAACTGATTGTACGAGTGAATGACTTTTTAACGTGGATTCCGACTCCCAAAACCCGGCATTATTGAGAGAGATTTGGAATCTAAATGTGCACATTTTATGTGCACTATACGACATATAAGCACATGTATGCACACATATGGACACGCAAACATCAACGAAACTTACAGAAATTCTGTCTGCAAATTACCTGTTTACATGCCAGGTCGACAAACCTGAGCTACTGGATCTTTAAACGGCACTGTTCCACACTAGCATTGATGACCAACAATGGCCAACCAGTTTCTCACCGGTCAGTCTATGAATCCAAAACGGACGAAGTCTTGCGCTCGAATTGTTTACAAACCAAGTAACTGGTTACTACAGTTCGCGGAACGTCCGAACGTATTAGATTACTAGGCCACACTAGCCTATACTTGGGGCCCATTGGCTTCCTCTTGTGTTCCGCGAGTGACGAGCAGCATGACGTTCCGTAACGTCATCAACCTGTCCATAATTTACGACTACTTGAATGTGCGAAACATTCTAACTGAATGGAGACAGACTTTACGGAATGTCTTTGTCATCATTCCGAGTGTTCAGTGCTAGATGCCGGCAGCAAAAATCGCTTTCCAGACGATCACTTACCCAAAGCTTTTCCGGTAATTCCGAGTGTCCGATAAACGTGTTCCCATCCGGATGACGTTTAATGGTCAGTTGAATGTGTCCACCTCGGCGGTCAGAAAGAAGACTGTCTACTTTGTGAATAGTAGAATACCAAACAAATCCGTTATCCCCACCAAACATCGGATGTGGGATTGTGTGAAGTTGCAACAGCTGAGTACGAGGAAGAGAACCAACCGATATTTTGATTAGCGAACAAAGTATTTGATAAGAAAAACAATACTGATTTCAGCCTTAATACGGTATTGAATGTTACGAAGTAGTCAACAGAGAAATTTGTTTGAAACCCACTCGGAAAGAAAGGTATCACATTCCAAAATGTTCTCTCGCGTTTGTTAGAAAATGCTGGTTACATGTTTGCTCCTCCACAAAGGTAGCCTTGGCCTCGTCCTTTTATGTTCTGTCTTGTATGAGCAACATCCAACCGGAAGTTGGATGTTTGGAAATTTCGTTCCCCAATGGTAAAAATGGGCACCAGTAGCAATGAGCTACGAATGGCCTTCAGATAAAACCTTGGAAATCCCAAATCAAAAGTCTCTAGAACCGATTTGTTAAAAAATATTTGGACAAGTCAAGGTAAATAAAATGGGTGGAATTCACAGTGGTTATTAAAGCTTATGCGTTTCCTCACAGTCAGCTATCACTTCACAAGTGAACAAACGGACGGTTTATCCCGATCCCAGTGAACCGCTCGGATACCCCCAAAGATTGAGAGGTGACTAATGAGCTTGGATTAGGTCTTAGCATTGTCTCTTTGTCTAGCTGGAAGAGCACGCTTGACACTGAAGCATGGGTGGTGCTCAGGTGTCAATTCGAATCTAGCCAAAGTTAACGACTATCGGCTATTTGCTCTAATGGGAACATGAAAAACTACCCACGTCCGGTAGTTACCATAGCAGGTGAGACGAACAAACCAGGAATATCATATGGCGTGTTTGTTAATTGGGCCAATAAATTTTAGTTGCAAGGACGGGTTCGAAGGGATGCCGAGTTACGATTATCAAATGAGTCCCCTGGCAGTCTACTTTTTTATACACAGACCTAGTAGTCAAAAACTGCGATCCTTACAATCCGGCCGTTACTCAGCCGAAGTTTTTTGTTTTCATTTGGTTTTACTGGTCTCCAAAAATTGTAATTTCTTTCCTAAATGTGAAATTTAATCGCTAATGCCAAATGTAGTTTTTTCAGTCTTTTTACCAATCAACTGCATAATTTATTTGAAATTTGTTTAATTCCTTTAAAAATTTCCGGAATGTTTTATACTTTTGAGTACATTTACCATGAAAATCTTATTTTTCAGTCATTCTATGCCCTTAGGACTGTGGTTTTAATAATCTGTATCCTGCATCGACCGCGTACAAAAAGCAAATCTCCAAATTTAGACAAAAACTGCCAATCTCTAAATCCGCATCTTTATTTTGAGGTAAATAGATTATTAGGAGGGTTTCTCCTCTTTTATAGTTCCTTAATGCATCAAATATCATAGATAAATGGATGTCTCCTATGCAGTGACACCGAAATCACAGCAAAAGAAAGCAAATAAATTACCGTCCAGTTTCGGTAAAGTTTATTAGGTACTACTTAGCTGTTTCAAACACTTACTCCAATATGTTCCTTATCCCGTATAATCGGTAGTTTGCGTGAGACCGAGATTCCACCCAACTGCCCATATACGGTCCGAGAATCCTGCCTGCAAGCTGGGGAGTTCACAACACGCGTAGGCCAGTGACCGGTGTTCAAGTTCGTATGCATTTTGCTCAATTCATATCACAGATTTACAACTGTTAGGTCTTCTAGGAAAACCTATGATGAAAACATTTTATTTGAAGAATGGTGTCAGAGTTTACTGTCGCTAGAATAGACAAGAGGCAAAAGCATTTGCCATGGTTGCAAGTCTCGAAGGTCACATTTCAGCGACGAGTTCAAATACTTGTACTGTTAAGGAAAGGAGTTTTTCAAACGAAAATCCACTTTGACCTCGGATATCGCCGCCGCTCACTGTTGACTGTCTTTTCATCGATCAATATACATATTTTAAGTTAATTTCATATTTCTACGACAGACTTATGTGACCGCGAAAACCTCGGTGACAAATTTTGCTTGCTTTGTATCGTCTCCCCACATCGCCCAGTGGCCCCCTCGCAAAACTTTTCCGATTGTCAATAGCCAAATGTAAGCAAGTAGAGCAAAGCGTTTATCACTTCACCAACCTTGCGCGTTTGTGGAGTAGAATAGGCATTCTCCAAATCTCGTGTTTTCCAGCCCATGTCAATCGGAGCCAAGAACAGTACTTTGTTTCTAAGACGGTCGAATTCCTGTTGAATTCCGGTTTCTTGAATTTTGCGCACCACTTCCCTAGAATTGAATTATCTTTTCGCAAAACGGCACATGTGACTTACGCGGTGTTCTGCTCATCCCGAATCAATTCAAGCATAGTCTTTTCCGGCGGATAGTTCACACCTTCAACCGGATAAATCACCCCATTGCGGAATCTGAATGGCTTCAAACTGATTGTCTTCGCTCCATTAAAAATTAACTGAATTGAAAATCACAGAAATAGTCGTAAACAGTAGTTGAAAGCATATCAAAATTGCATCTGTTGTTTACAAACCGCCAAGTTTTGATATATATATATATATATATGCATAGAATACTCAAGACGATTTCCTACAGGTCTTTTTGACAATCTCAGTCAAATGCGACAGCCGTGAGAATTCATACCTTTATCGTTTATCAGAGTTCCATAGGCAATTTCTTTCAGTCAGACTGAAAGCACGATACTTTCTAGACAACTTGGTAGAGAGCATTTTAAGTTCCTCACAGAACTCAGTCAAAACAGCCTAAGAGAAAACTTATGGCAATTCGGAAAGTCGATGTCAACTCTCTGTCTTTCAAGTTTGTTAGAGCTCCCATCACCATCAAATGACTCATGTAGCTGACCAGTACGAGAACATTCGTCCGGGGAAAAATTGACTAAGCACAAGTTAGTTACTGATGTCCAAGAAATAAAGGTGAGCCGTTTCTTTAAATGATCGCTTTGGGTTGTTTTAATTTAGTCACCATGAGAGGCAGTGATAACCCAACAAGACCATAGAACACACTATGAGAATGACTTTGAAACGCTTTCAGTTCGAAAAAACAAAAAATCCTTAAATGTCTCGTCTCTCTCTGAGTGCCAAAACATATTGGGAATAAGCAAAAAGCAGAAAAAAATGAAATCGGTTTCAACTTACGATACTCAGATAAAGAATCCAGATTGCATTGTAATCAATCTATTTTGCCACCAAAAGTTTGAAAATATTAAGCAATGTCAGAAGGACTAAGGAAACAGGATACTTTCTTGGCAGTAGGAAGTGCGGTCGAACGAGTAAGAACACTGGCAAAGCTGCGCATCAGTGAGGTTCTAAAAGTGTTTCAACCGACCTGCAATCAACAGCTGCACTGAACTGCTAGACACGAGAGTACTTTCATATACGCTGGTGGATGTACCCAAAACCTGAGTACTCCAGCATACGACAGCCAACTGTTTACATTTCGTGGTGGGGCTCTTCGGAATCTGCATGAGGTTCCTATGTCCTCATCAGGAATTAGCTCGTCCCGGCTGAACAAATACTTCGTGCATCCTGACAGATTTTGATATGTAGATGACAGACTGTGTCCGGAATTTGTGCGCACCTGCAGAATCCAACTTGAACAGTTCCCATTTCTGCTACAGCAACTTTGCAATACCCCGATTTAGTTTCAAAGTAACTAAAAATAGCGTTGTTCGTTGAAAAAAGCCAAGTCACACAAATTAGGGAAATCAGCATTAGAGTTCAAATGCTTACTAACAGATTATAAACGTCGAAACTACACATTTTCATATTGCCAAGATTGGGAAGTGAAAAGACGTAGCCAAAGAATTTAGAGCATCATTTCGAAAGTAGAGCAACGACAATAAAAAACAATGTACTCCTTAAATTCAAATCCGTGAGAGCATGTTGCCAATGACATACGTAAAATTACAGCGAAATGGAACACGATAACGAACAAGATCGTTTCCGGGAAATTCATCCTCTAGACAGGGCAGTTACATACATGTGGAAAGATGCATAATTTTGTGAATAAAGTTGCACTTTCAAGATAAGA